>JADHKH010000002.1:606262-673701 GCA_019925625.1 Graphilbum ipis-grandicollis | reverse complement strand
GGGGAGAGAGGAGATAAGAGAAGAGAAAGGAAAAGAGAAAGAGAAGTATAGGAGAGAGGGGAGGGAGAGGAGAGGAGAGGAAGACGAGAGGAAGACGAGAGGAAGAGAGATAAAGATATAAGAGATAAAGAAGCCAAAGAGCCTATGCCAAAGCTTCAATTAACCAGCCAGAAAATAGTTGAGATACCCAAAAGCCAAATTATAGCAAGACTAGCCCAACGAGAGCAACAGAAACCAGCAGACGGCAGCTTTGCTATCGGGACACGCCAGTACTTATAAGTCTATCGAGCTTGAGCCTGGCCAGATAAGGCAAAGCACCTTAAAAAGCAATCAAAATAAGCACTTTGAAAGGGAACGAAAAGTGTGGAGAAGACACACTCTCGCCTCCACGCTATCAAACGAATGGCTGTGCGGGCTCTACCAGACACTTGCTGTACGTAACCATGGGCTGGGACAGACCCGGGAGGGAAGGAGATCCCACGCCTGTGGACAGCAGCCAGACGGGGCCCTTCCTTCCTCGCCCTTGCCGATCGTTGCTGTTATCGCCGGAGACGTTGCCGCACAGCTGGTTGCAGGAATATTACGCGGACAGCAAGACAAGCTGCACATGGGCACACACTGCCCATCGGCGGCCGATGTGACCTGATACGGCGAGATGGACGCCGCGTCTTGGCCGTCCTTTTGTCGCCAGGCAAAGTACTGGATTGTGTGCAAAAAATGTTTGCTCCAATGGCCTTTGCACTATTTCATAGTTTTACCTGTCATGTGCTCTTGCCTGGTCGCTCCCCCTTCTCTCCTCTTCCTCTTGTTTCCTCTACTCCTCCCCCTTCTGTCCCCTCTCTTTCCTTTTCTGGCATCCTTTCGCTGCTTATTTCGGCCCCATTTTAACAAGACCCGCCGCGTGCACTAACCCGCACTACGTACCCGGGCTTTGTACTCTTGGGCCGCGCTGCCCTGCTTCGATTCCACGGCGGCTGTGCCCAAAGCAGCTGCTGTCTCTGCACACGCGGTACGCTGCACAATAGGCTGTGGCAGACGCTCTTTTCCCCGAGACTCATGACGTCAAACAAGACTGAACAAAAAAGCTTGGCGTGGAGCCCACAAAACGATGTGCGCTTAGCCGCTTTTCCCGACCGAATGCGGATTAGCGCAAAAGCGCCTTTCACATTGAAAACAGTCCAAAGGCAGGCTTTGATTAGCAGCACTGTCTGCGATTTCACCGTTGCATCGGCCGGGCTAAGCCGAGTGTCAACACCGAGGGGGCTCCTATCGCTGCAGGCCGCCTTGGGGACAGAAGAAAGGACGGCGACGCCGAGACGAAGGAATTCCCACACTACACTACAAAAGCATCCAGGGCATCACCTGACCGCCTCGGCGCCTCTTGGGCCCACTACACTAGTAGCGCCGCAATCATAAGCCAGCGACGGGCGGGCCGTCCAACTCTAAACACCTTCCTGAACGGGACGGTTGGCCTGTCGCCGCGGAGGGCACAAAAAGCCACATAAGCCCTTCGGCATGAAAGCCTGGCTCTGCAGATGTCGTGTTTTTTTACTTCGTATTAGGTGCCGGGGTCATGACGGACGAGCACAGGCATAAGGCGGCCAATAGCAGACTGGCCAGCGCCAACGTGTCTTGCTCGTGTTTGGCAGAAAGGACCGCCACGTGCAAACGTGGGTGCATCATCTAATGATCTGTACGTGCATCATCTAGTATCTGTATATGCAGACGTGGAGCACATCTAGTAATCTATATGCAGTGTTATTTGGATGTGGAGAAGTGACGACGCGCCTTGACCAAGAGGCAGTCTCGCGCCGCCGCCATAGAGGTCGACAGTGAGCTGGGAGAGTTATCGACATTTTTCGCTCCGAGTGCCTGCTACTCGATACGGCCATGTTGCCGTAGCACACATTAAACTGGCAAACAGCAAGGGTGCTCCATCGTAGATCATTCAAGTTAAATAGAAGCGTCCTACGGCTGGACGCTGAAGTATGCAAAATACAACTTGGTATCCAAAAATGGCCCCCTACTTGTGAAAGGCCTTGATCTTCTCAATCTCGTCGTAGCTGCCCATGAAAATGCCCGACCGGTCGTGGATGTGCTCCGGCACGACTTCCAGCATGCGCTCCATCTGTGAGTTCACGGCCTGGCCGCCGGCGTTTTCAAACACGAGCGCCATTGGCGCGCACTCGTACAGAATGCGCAGCTTGCCCTTGGGGCTCTTCTTGTCCGCCGGGTAGGCAAAGACGCCGCCGTAGAGCAGCGTGCGATAGGCGTCGGCCACCATGCTGCCAATGTAGCGCGCGCTGTAGGGTTTGCCCTTGTTGTCCGGCCGCGCCTCCTTGAGCGAGGCAAAGTAGGCCTTGACGCTGTCCTCCCAGTAGAGCGAGTTGCCCTCGTTGACAGAGTAGATGCTGCGCTGCCGCGGCAGACGCATGTCGGGGTGGGTCAGGATGAACTCGCCCAGGCCGTTGTCGAGCGTGAAGCCGTTGACGCTGCCGCCGCGCATGGTGATGACCAGCTGTGCCGACGCGCCGTACATGGTGAAGCCGGCTGCCACCAGCTCGGTGCCGGGCTTGAGGATGTCGGCCGCCGTGCCGGCCGAGCCCTCGGCCAGCTTGTGGATGCCAAAAATGGTGCCCACCGAGACGCCCGCGTCCAGGTTGGAGCTGCCGTCAATGGGGTCGCAGGCCACGGCGTAGCGCGCGTGCGGGTTGGCGCCGTCGGCGTTGAAAAAAATAATGTTCTCCTCTTCCTCCGACACCAACAGGTTGCAGCGCCCAGACGAGCGCATGACGTCGATAAAGAGATCGTTGGCGATCACGTCAAGCTTCTTCTGCTCGTCGCCCGTCGTGTTGGACGACCCGGCGAGGCCCGTCAGGTTGATCAGCGTGGCCCGCCGAATGTAGTACGCAATGGACTTGAAGGAGAACTGCAGGGCGTGGCAGAGCAGCCTGGGGGTCAGCGAGGGGTGGCAAAGCGCAGACAGACGGCCAACTTACGTGAAATCGCCCGTGGCTTCCTTGTGCTTGCCCTGCTCTTCCGTCAAAAAACGCGTCAGCGTGACAATGTTGGTGTTGATCTGCTCGCCCATGGGCCCGTGGTCGCCGTGGGAGGCCATGATTGTCGTGTGGGAGGAGGGTAGAGGGCGCAATGAAGAGACTGCGGGCAGAGGGCGAGATGAAGCTGCGTAGCAAGAAGAGCAAAACAGATACGGGAGAGAAAAGGCTAGCCCGACAGACGGAAAAGAAAAATACAGGCGTTTCGCTTCATGACGTATCAGGAAGGGGCACCCGGTGGTCTTATTGTCCGGCAATGCACACGAAAACAAACGGCTCCTGCCATAGCCGAACAGCACCAACGGCAGTGGGAGCTGGAGATGCGGAGAAGGGATGACAAAGCCGGGGAAGCTGATTGCACTATCTACTATCTACATCTGAGGGGAAGGAGACGATAACCGCATCAGTCATCCTTGTCTCCGGTCTCCCGTTTGCTTCCTTTTGTCCTCTATTGCTCGTTTCGCTCTTGTCAGACTCGTCTCACTCTTCTCCTCTGCCTTTTCTTCTCATCCTCTTTCTCGCCGTTCAGCCTCGCAGATTTCGCTGTTAACGCGGACGCCTTTTGGACCGGTCGAGATTCGCCGGCCGAGGGGAAACGCTGATTGATGGCAAAGAAGATTTTCCGGGGCCCGGCGGCATTATCCCGAGGCGCGTTTGGTCCGCGTCTGAGCCGTGATATCCCGAGAACGCTTAGATGCATAGCGACCCACAGTGAAAGCGACCCATTACACTACATAGTACACGTATGTAGCGAAAGCGACCCGCTTTGATGCATGGAAAGCGACAGTGAAAGCACCCACCCGCTTAGATGAATGTAGCCTGATAGCTTAGGCACAATCACGCGCTGCCGTTTTCGGCAACCGTCACGCGCGCACCGTCCAAGGCTGTTGTCGATAGTGAGCACTCGGCCCCAAAGCATGCCGCAGCCAAACCTCGGCATGAGCTGTGCACTTGCGATTCCCAAATTCGGGGAAGGCGCCAGCCGGGGCAGAGCGCTAAACCAAGCTGGCTAGGCAAACTCGGGGAAGGGGCCACTCTCCCCCCAATTCCTTGTGATCCACGCCATTCTTATTACTACGTCGTACTGTCGGTCGCATCATTGCCGTTCTCCTTGTTTTCGTCCTCTCTGCTCTGCCCTGATCCGTCGCTTTGCTCCATCCCACTGGCCGGCTTCACCTTGACTGCAGCAAACGGCTCCCCGGCTCTACCCACACTGCTACGCGTGCACGCCCAGGTCCTCGTAAAGCGCGTCGTCGTCGTTGTCGTCGCGTAGAAACATCGCCAACTCCAACTTTTTCCATCAACTTTTGCCTCATTCGCTTTACCTCTGGCTGGCAGCCATTCAAAATTCTACCGTCACTTTCGAAACGTCATCTCCCATCTCTCCCTTCTCATCAGCCTTCCACCTTTAACACTCGCCATGGTCGTCGACGCGCTCATCTACCACCCGGCAGTGTCCCATTACCTGCGCTTCGCCGCCACCACTGTCGGCCGCGACAAGCTGCTGCGCACCCTGCAGTACTTTGCCCGCTTCTACGCCTGGTACCGCCTGCGCACCAATGCCACCGCCGCCGAAATCGCCCCTTGGCAGGCCCTGCGTGCCGTCCTCACAAAGGCCCGCAAGCTGCTGACGGCCGGCAAGAACATTGAGCACATCCGCGCCGCCGCCACCGCCAGCGCCTCTGTGGCCTCTGTCAAGGCCCTCGCGCCCGGAGACGCTCTTCTCTACTACGCCACCGTCGGCCGCCAGCTCTGCTACGCCGGCTACATGACTCTCGACCTGGTGCTGCTGCCCGAGGCGCTCGGCGTCAAGCCCATGGCCAACCGTGCCCGCGCTTTGCGTCTGCGCCGCGAGGCCAACCGCTTTTGGACGGCCGGCATCCTCTGCAGCATCGTCGCCCAGGCCTACACGCTGCGGCGGCTGCGCGCCCGTGAGGCCGTGCTGGACCGCAAGGACGGCGAGGGCGTCGTCGAGAGCAAGCGCATTGCCATGTGAGTTTTTTTCTTTTTTTCTTTTTCCGCCCTTGATCTCCCTTCTCACCGTCTTCTCTTCGTTGCTGACTGCCAGGGAACGAAACGCCAGCAAGCTGCAGCTGCTTTGCGACACCTGCGATCTCACCATTACCACCAGCAGCCTCGGCTGGCTCAACTTTGACGACGGCCTCGTCGGCCTCGCCGGCACCGCCAGCAGCCTTATTGGCCTCGTCAACCAGTGGAAGAAGACGGCCTGAGCGACGGGCGTCAGGAGGCTGCACGGGAGAAACAAGACGGGGCAGGCGGCGAAACGCGGACAACGGGTTCGCTTCCGGAAACAGGGCCTTGACGATGGAACACTCTCGGAAAAGAGAATATCCCTGCGTCGCGCTCTTTGGGATGGCCTGCGTCCATGATTCAGTGTCCTGTAATATTTGTATGATTGTTTTTTGCTCGGGTTCCTATTTGCTTGTTGTGTATGCTTGGCCTTTTTTCTTTTTATTTCCTTTATTTTTTCTATTTTCTTTTCCTTCTCCTATTTTTCCTTTGCTTTATTTTCATCTGCATCTATGGTTCTGGCTTGGCAAGACACGAGACAATGTCCCAACCATTTCAACGGCTTCCATTATGTGAAATAATGTTAAATTACAAGGTCTCTGTATGGCCTTTTTTCCCATGCTGAATTCCTCTTCGCCTGGTGTTCTTTGGCTTCTATAGCCTAAACGTCCCTCTTGCTGTTCGGCTCCTCTGCCCTTCCTCGCGACAATGGTCGACTCCCGCGGCCTCAGTTCACGCTCATCACTTCCTGGTAGTAGGCAAAGGCCAGGTCCGTCGAGTAGCGCAGCCGCCGGTCGTCGGTCAGCGGCAGCCGGGAAATCCGCGAAATGTCCATCTAATGGTTAGCACAAGCCAAAGACGACACATTCGACACAAATACAACACAATCGCAGACACAAAGACAACACTTCACAACGTACTCTGCCCTGGCTGGCCAGCGCCATTGTCTCCTTGGCCACCATGTCTGCCATTTCGGTAATGGCCGCCACCTCGGTCGGCCCGGCATCGCTCGCTTTGCCGTACATGGCCGGCAGACTCGCCACCAGCGACTCGACCGTGTCGGCCAGCTGGGCCGCCGCCTGTTCTGCCGCGCCGGCCTGCTGCTGCTGTTGCTGCTGTTGCCGGCCCCTGGTTCTGGCGCCCATTGTGCTGCCGCTTCCGCTCCCGTTGCCGCTCCCGCCAATGCTCCCGCCGTGCTGCAGCACCACCAGGTCCAGAAACTTGCTGTACACTTCTCCGCCCAGCGCCCAGTCCGAGATTTGGTGCCGGTGCGGCTGCAGCTTGGCCAGCATCTCGCGGATCTCGCCATAGTTGCGCTCCACAATCGCCCGCGGCGCCAGCTCTCGCACAAACAGCCGGTGCGCGTCCGTGTACGCCGCCGCCCGCAGCAGACACTCGGCCTCCACGGCCGGCTGCCGCTGCTGGTTGCGCCAGTACAGCGCCGCCGCCTGCCAGATCCACGCCGCCGGCACCCGCAGCTCGTCCACCAGCTCTTCATACAAGCTGGCTGCCCGCTCGCTGCCGCTCCCCTCGGCCTCGGCCTCGGCCTCGGCGCCCGCATGCGCAAACAGCTGGCCCATGTTCCGGCCCACAAGGTCCTGAATAGCCTGCAGACGCGACAGGGGGTCCGACAGATGCAAAAGCACCCACACGGCATGCGCCCAGCCGCCGCCGCCCTCGCTGTCGCCGTCGCCGCTCCGCACCGCGTACATCACCTCGGCCGCATACGCGCTCGTCAGTGCGTCCGCCTTGTCGGCCGAGAGCGCCACCTTGTGGCCCTGAGCCGCTGCCAGCGCCGGAACTGCCGCCAGCGCCTGGCTCAGCTGCCAGCACAGTCGGAACCGGAACGGCGACGGCTGCCAGTTCTCCGGCTCCAGCACGTCCTCCAGCCCGGCCAGCCCGGCCGCCACCTTGAGCAGCCCAAACAGCAGGTCCTCGCGCTGCTCGCCTCCCTCTTCGCCCCCTCCCTGCTGCTGGTACCACGGCCGCGGAGCCGGCACGCGTCCTTGCTCCAGATCCTCGACATAGCAGCGCACGGCCGCCTCCAAGCCCTCGCCCGCCGCAATGCCGTACCAGAGCCGCAGGCCAAACGCCTGCTTCCAGTCCAGCCCAAACCGCTCCGCAATCACCACCGTCTTCATGCGGTTCTCCCCGCCACTGCCCTTTTTGCCCTCGCACACGGCCACGCTGCCTGCCAGCAGCGCGTACACTGTCCGCAGCGGCACGTCAAACTCGGCCAGCACGTCGCCCTGCTGCCAGTCCTCAAACTGCTCGCGCATGTCCTTTTTGAACGCGTTGCTGCTGCCAATCAGCGAAACGAGCGTCGCTGCCTTGACGTTTTGGCTGTCTACCAGCGCCTTGCAGGCCTCTGGCACCCGGTGGCTGGCCAGATGCAGTACCGCCCGCTCCTCCGGCGACGCCGCCGCCTGCTCCTGCGCCTGGGCCGACGAGCCTTTGCGCACCATTTGCGCCCAGTACCGGCTCAGGTTCTCCCGCCGCCGTCGCGAAATGTCCTGCGCGCTCAGCGCCGACGACGACGGCTCCAGCGCATCGAACAGCACCGACGCCAGCTCCCACACCGACTGTTCGTACTGCCCCAGCTGCTGCGTCATCGCATCCGCCGTGGCCGGCCGTCGTCGGTTGGCCTGCTCGCACGACGCCGCAAAGGCCTTGATCTCTGGGAGGCGCCGCGTCGACACTCTGGGCACGCCATGGTGCACTTCAATGTCTACGCATTCCCGGTGGTCGGCAATGCCGTCGAAATGGTCCTGCCAGTTAGTTCTGCTCCCTCTCCTCGTTTTTACATCTTTTTCTCCCCCTTTCTTCACCCTTCCCCTCGCTTCCTCATCCTCCCCCTCCTCGCTCCCTCCACCCCCCCAGACATACATAAATCACCCCCCCGGCAAAGGGAAAAACTCGCTTCAGCACCTGTCCGTTCAGGCCGTCGTCCTTCTCGCTCAGGATGCAGCCGCCATCCGCCGACCAGGCCGGCTTTGGCGTCTCGTGGTAGGCTCGTTCCCTCGGGTCCATGTCGGCTTCGTCTTCATCATGTCGCTTGTATGGCCACTAAACTCCCTTTTTTTAGCATGTGCACTCGTCTTTTTGGGTTGCATGTCTTTTTATTGTGGCAGCATCAATACAGCATAAAGTACACGGAAATCGAGGGAAATTAAACAAGGTTTCAACACTTTGGCCACTCCATTCGTGCCAGGATGACAACTTGGGGAACAGTGAAGGGCAGTGAAGAATCAAACACAAACAAGGGCGGGAAGAATCACAAGGGCGGGAGAATGGCGGGAAAATCAAACAGGGCGGGAAAGTAAAACGAGTTGGCAGACAAACAGGGAGGAAAAAGTAAACGAGTTGACAAACAAACAGCTGGAAAGTGCCGTCTCAATGAACAAGCAGGGCTCCACCGACCTTGACGATTCCCTTGGCCTTTGTCAACGGCTGCGGCTCTGGCGCCGGGGGGGCCTTGGCCTTTTCAAAGAGCGAGTTCATCAGGTCAATGCTCGTGGCAAAGCCGCGCGTGTCCTGTCGCTGGCGGTTCTGAGCTGCCAACGAGGCCGCCATGGTCGACCTGCCGTACTGCGACGCCGTCGTGCTCTGTTTCAACATCGCCGCGCCGTCGGCCAAGCCGGCCGCGTCCGCGTCGTCCTCCATGGCCCGCAGCGCCGCCCGGTCACGCTTCTGCGGGCTGACCGTCTTTTGCAGCATCTCCAGCCAGTTGTCGCCGTCGGCCACCTGCACCCTCAGCGGCGTATTGGCTTCCTTGATGGCCCGCAGCCGCGCCCGCATAATGCCGGCCGGCGTCTCGGGGGGGGGGGCCAGCGGAGCCAGGCTCTGTATCGCCAGCAACGGCTGCGGCTCGTCTTCGAGGCTGTAGGGGTTGTGCTCCGCGCTCGGATGATCCGGGGCCACATGGGCCGCCTCGTGCCCATGCTCCATCAGCTCATCCTGGCTCAGTTCCACATCGTCGCCATCATACACCGTCGCCGCCGGCGCAGGCCGGTGAATGGCCAGGGAACTCGTCAACGCGGAGCCGCTAGATAAAAAAGACGGCTCCGGCGTCGTCGGCTCCTTGTCGTCCGCCTCGTCGTCCGCCATGTCGTCAAACGCGCCCGGCACCTGCACGCTCTTGCCACGCCGCTCCTGCATCGCCACGCCGCCGCTGCCGGCCTCGGTCTCCTCCGACACACTCTGGCCTCCCATTTCGGCGTCCGTCGTCTCGTCCTCGTCGTCCTCGTCATACTCTAGGCCGTACGTGGTAAAGTGCTCGACCGTAAACACCCAGGCGGCCGTCTTCTCGTCGTAGCTGACAAACTTGGTGTCCGGGATGCCCTTGAGCAGCGCCAAGTGTCGCCGGAAGCGTGTCGCCGACGCGTTGGGACCGGCACGCGGCCACGTGTGCAGCAGCGTGATCTCGGCCGGCACGTTGAGCCCTTGGCCCACGGGCGGCTTGGCGTGCTTCTCCGGATACACTGTCGCCGATCGCACCACCAGCACCACAATGCCGCCCATAATCGTGTTCAGATCCATCTTGCTCAGATCCACGGGGACCCGGAACCGCACCTGGCCCACGTTGGTCCGGCCCACGGTAAAGTTGGCCACCTGCTGGCGCTGCACCCGGTTCATCTTCTCAATCGCCTCCTTGGACGGCGACATCCAGTACTCGCCCGGCTCCATGTTGAGCACGTTGTAGTCGTCGGGGATGCACCGCGCCGCCACCGGCGACTCTTCCTCGTGCACAATCGCCAGCTCCTTCCCGGTCACCTGCTCCATCTCCGGCGAGCCGTCGCCGCCATTGGTGGCCGGCGATGCCGCTGCCGACGAAGCGCCGCTGCTGTTGCTGCCCCGGCCGCTCGCGCCGTTGGCCAAAGTCGCGCTCGGGCGCAGGTATCCCAGATCCGTCTCGCCTGCACCATTGGCCAGGCCATTCTCTCCCATGGTCGTCTCAAAGCTCACCCGCTTCGAAAGCTTGCGCGAGCTTGCCGGTGCCAGCCCCTCCAGCATTCCGCCGCTACCGCTTCCGCTTCCGTTTCCACTCGGCGCCGGCAGGGCCGCCTTGTCCTTGGGCTTGGTCGGCGTCGAGAACAGGTCCGACCGCATCTCACGGTTAATGACAAACTTCTTGCTGCCCGTGCTGCCGTAGTAGCGAGGGCCCGAGGTCGACGTCGAAAAGGCCCCAGGCAGAAGCACGCTGTCCTCGGCCGTGTACGTGCGCCGCAGACTGCTCGAGGACATGCTCTTACCCAGTCCACGGCCCACGCTGCCCGCAAACATGGACTGGCTCAGGCTGCCGGGCGTGCTAGTCACGCTGGACGCGCTGTTCGGCGTGCCAAAGGCACTGTACGAAAACCCATATCCCGTCCGCTTCTGCGGCGTCGCAAACTTGGACGCCGAGCTCGGGTTCATCTTGTACAGTGGCAGAATCGAGCTGCGTCGTGACGTCTTGGCCAGGTTTCCCGACAGCGGCGTTGCCAACGGGCCGGGGTTGTGCACCTCGGTGCCGGCCAGGCTCTGGAACAGCGATGGGGCGCCGTACGCACCCGCGTCGCCAATGCTCGTCGTCAGGCCCTGCGAAGCACCCAGGTTGGCGCCCTGCGTCATGGATGTGCCAAAGAGGGAGCCGCCCAGGTTATTGGCCTGGGGTTGTGCCCCCGCCGTGCTCTGCCCAAACAGGCCCGTCGAAGCCGGCTGGCTCGCCGGCTGGTTGCCAAAGAGCGACCCCGTCGTGGCCGACGTCGTGCCAAACAGCGACGGCTTGGCCTGTGCCGTATTGTTCATGCCGCCGCCAAAGAGAGAGGAGCCGCCCTGCTGGTTCTGCGTCTGCGCCGGCTGGCCAATGTTGCCAAACAGTCCGCCGCCCGTGGTCGCCGCCGCCGGCTGGGCTGTCGCTCCCCCAAAGAGGCCGCCTCCGGCTGGCGCCGCAGGCTTGTTGCCAAACAGGCCACCGCTCGTCTGCGTCGTGGTCGTACCAAAACGGCTTCCGGCTGCGTTGCCAAACAAGCCACCGCCCGTCGCCGTGTTTGTTGCAGGCGCTGCCGCCGTATTGCCAAACAGTCCGCCTGTTGCAGGCTTGGCCCCGAATAGGCCACCACCCGTGGCCGTGTTGGTGGTTCCGAAGCCGGTTCCTGCGGTCGCTCCAAACCCGCCCGTCGTGTTGGTCGTAGCAGCGTTGCCAAACAGACCGCCTCCCGTCGTGTTGGTCGTCGTGTTGGTGGCGCCACCGCCAAACAGGCCGCTGCCGCCCGTTGCCGCCGTGTTGTTGGCCGTGCCGAAGCCGCCCGTCGTTCCGAAACCAGTGCCAGTGTTGGTCGACCCGAAACCGCCAAAGCCAGTAGCCGGCTTTGCTTGAGCGGCCGCGTTGCCGAACAGGCCCCCGCCACTTGCGGCGTTGTTTGTGGTGCCGAAGCCGCCGGTGGTGGTGGTGCCGGATCCAAAGCCTCCGCCGGCGCTGCCAAAGAGGCCACCTGTCGCCGCGGGTTGCGTCGTGGCGGCCGAGCCAAATAGACCGCCCGTCGTTGCCGGCTTGCTGCCAAACAGGCCACCGCCCGTAGAGGTGGAGCCGAAGCCGCCCGTGGTGTTGTTGGCTGTCGAACCAAAGCCGCTGGTTGTCGTGTTGGCACTGCCAAACAAGCCGCCACTCGTCGTGGTCGCCGTATTGGCTCCAAAGCCGCCAAAGTTGGATCCCACACCAAAGGCACCAGCGCCGCCCGTGCCAGATGCGTTTCCAAAGCGGCGGCCTTGGTTGTAGTCGGCCAGGCGCAGTTCCTCGGCAGACCACTTTTTGTAGGCGTCCATGAAGAGCACGTTCTGGAAACTGGTCTGCTGGTTCGTCGACGATTCCTTTTCGACAAACGGCGTGAACGGCACCGCCGCCGTGCCGGGAGGGTCGCCGATATTGGTGCCGAGGCCCGGGTTCGCGGCAGCACCGAAACCAGTCGTGTTGGTCGAGCCAAAGCCGCCGGTTGTGTTGCTCGTGCTGCCAAAAAGGCCACCCGAGGTCGTGCCGGTGCCAAAGGCGGGCTTGCTGGCCCCAAAGATGGAGTTGGTAGTGCCGCCGCCGCCGCCAAAGGGCGACGACGTGGCCGTCGCGGCAGTGGTGCCAAAACCGCCACCGGATCCAAAAGTCGGGCCGGCTGTTGCTGTCGTGCTGCCGAACAAGCTGGTGCCAGCTGATGTCGTGGCGCCAAATGTTGGCTTTGCACCGAATCCTCCGGTGCCCGCAGAGCCGAAGCCACCTGTACGAGAGTTAGCAGTGTTCCCGGCTGCACATGTGAAGGCAAAGCATGGCGAGTGTTGCCTCTGGGCAAACAGGAAAACAGATGTGTGCAGGCAAACAGAGAAAAGCGGCAAACAGAAGGCGGCAAACAGAAAGCGGCAAACGACGAGAAACAAAAGGACAGTAAGAGTCGGAAAGCCATACCGCCGGTGGAGCCAAAACCGCCAGAATTGTTGCCAAAAAGGCTACTTCCTGTGGCCTGGTTACTGCCAAAAGGGTTGGAGGGAGTACTTCCGAAGCCTGGATACCAGAGAAGAGGAAGGGAGGAAAGACCTCGTTAGTCCTGGTGTCTTGTGGATGTGATTCAGAGATAGGGAAGAAAACAAAGAGCCCGTCTAGAGAAGCGGGAACGCTTGGCAAAGGTGGCCGTGTGTAAAGAAGGGAACCAGGAGAAGCTTGCAGAGAGAAGAAACGAGAGAAAGGGAGAGGACAGGTTTCGCGAAAGGGGACAAGTAGAAGAGCAAGAGAAACTGCGAAAGGGAACCCGAAAGGGAACCAGTAAGAGCAAGAGAAACTGCAAAAGCCGAGAAAAGAAGCCGGAGCCGTCCAACTGTCATCTCATGATACATACCTGTGGTGGTGGTGTTGTTGGTAGAGCCGAAGCCGCCAAAGCCAGACGAGGTCTGGTTTTGCTGGCCGAAGCCGCCGAAGCCGCCCGAGCCAAAGGCCATGGTCACGGTGTCGTTGTGTAGACCCGGAGAAGCTGTCGAGGCTGGTCTGCCAGAGAGAGATGCTCAGCAGTGATGAGAGGCTCGTTTGATCGCAAAGGAGCGCGTCGCGATAGCAGAGGACGGCGAGCGCGTGCTACAGTAAGAGCAAGAAGCAGCTGACGTCCAACGCTCGACGTGACGGATGGGATGCTGTCTGTGTTTTTGGGTAAATGTTTCGGCGCTGCGATGAAATCGAGACGCGACAGCGGACGAAAAAGACGCGGACCCGATCGGATGTCCTTGTCAAGTGCTTTTATCGGTCGGTAGCTGTCTTGCTTGTCGACGAAAAAGAGGCAAAAAAGACGTGTCGAGAAGAAAGGACGAGAAGACGTTGGGCGATTGGGAGAGAAGGAAAAAAACGTATGTCACGTCTGCAGTTTAAAAACGACGTCAACAAAAGGGCAAACAAGCAGGGAAAAGCCGCCGCAAAAGTTGCGCCAGAGAGAAGAGCGGGAAAAGGCAAAGGGACTGCAAGCGAAAGAAGAGCAACGGGTCGATGGAGAAGCTCGTCTCTTTCCGCGGTGGGCAAGGAAAGCGTGCAAAAGAGAGGAAGAAAAAGGCGTCGCGCTATGGCGAGAGCAAATGGTAATAATAAATATAAACTAGCCCGACCGTAGTGTACCATACGCCAGTGAAGGGGGTCAAATTTTGCGCGCAGGGCAGAAAAGAAAAGATTACAAAGGCACGCTAGCGCGCCTCAGGCAGAAGTTGCCTGCTGGGCCCACGCGAGCTCTCATTCGCGGTGCTGCACAGCCGGCCAATCAACGGCGTTTGCTGCTGGCAGCTATGATGCCTAAAGGAGCAGCATCCAAACTACACTACGACTCCTTGCCGTAGGCACTCACGCTCTGGTTTGTGCTGCCTGGACAAACAAAATTTTGTAGTACGTACAGTGACAATGCTGATAGCTAAAGCAGTCAAAAGACCAAAAGATAAAGAAGAAAGAGAAAAAGATAGATTGGGCATCTCGTAAAATAAAGGTTAGAAATAAAGCACAAGAAATGAAGCAAGAAAACATTTTAGAAAACAAAGCAGTATCGAAAAGCAGAGCGGCAAGCCTAATCTTCTCTCTGGTCCGGGTCGTACTCCAGTATGACGCGGCTCTAGCACACAAAACAAAGGGTATGGAAGTGGCACACGAGACAAGAGGCCGGGAGAGCACGGGAAGAATTGCTGGAGAGCATGGACGCAAGGAAAAGCGAGAGCTGAGGGGGGGATGACTGAGAGGAAGAAAAGCGAGGAAGAAGCGAGGAAGAAGCGAGGAAGAAGCAAGTAAGAAAGCGAGAAGAAAGCGAGCGGAAGATGAACGCAGAGAACAGAGCACAAATTGAAAAGATATGGCAACAGCACCAAAGACAACACCATATGAAACGATACGGCGACACCAAAACGATACAACACAGTTGATACGCGACACCAGACCACATACTAAAACTGTATCAGGTCGCCCTGGTTGGGCTGCTGCTGCTGTGGGTGCATCGCGTACGGATTGGCGCTGACCATGTTGCTGCCGTACGAAACGGCCGGCATGCCGGTGTACTGTGTGCGCAAGAACGGGTTGTTGGTGCCGGTAGCGTCAGTGGTCAGCCGACTCAGGCCGGCACCGGCGCTGTTGACAAAGGTGCCGGGAGCCGTGTGTTGGGCGGGAATACGCGTCTGGCCCGTGTTGCCAAAGGTGTCCATGCCCTCGCCGCTGGCCAGCAGGGCGTTGAGCCGGGCCTCGTGCTCGCTCATCTCCCGCTGTGGCGGCGACGGCTGCAGCTGCATCGGCGGCGGCGGCTGCGGTGACGCCGGGCCAAACGAGGCCAGCGTCTTCTGCTCCGGCAGACTCGACAGCCCCGACATGGGCTTGAACGCCTGTGGCCGCCCGGCGCTGCCCATGTTGGAGGCAAACGGGTTGTTGCTGCCGGTCGGTAGCGGCTGCAGCGGCTGGGCCGACAGTCCGCCGTTGGACGCCCACGGGTTGTTGCTGCCGGGCTGCAGCGCCATCTCCTGCGGCTGCGGCGCCTGCTGCTGCTGCTGCCCATAGGGGTTGTTGGAATAGGCCGTGGCCTGTGGCTGCATCGCATAGACAGCGGCCTGCTGGCCGTAGGCGTCGAGGCCGGTCTGCTGGGCGGCAAAGCCGTTGGCGTAGCCGTTCTGGTATCCGGGATAGAGCCCAGTGTTGTAGCCGGTCGGCTGCATCTGCATCGCCATTTGCATCTGGCTCGGGTCGATGGGGTTGGCGAAAAAGTCCACAGCGCTGCCCTGCTGGTAGCCCTGGTTCATGCCGGTGAACTGTGGCTGCGCCGCCGGTTGCGCCGGCTCAACGTCAAACAGCAGGTCGGCGCTGGTCGCCGCGCCGTTCTCGAGCTCGCGGCGCCGGCGCTCCTCCTCCTCCTGGCTCAGCTTGATAGCCTTGGCGAGGTCGTCGTCCTCGCCGTCGCCCGGCCGGCTCGAACGCTTCCGCCGGTCCTCCTCTTCTTGCTGCTTGCTGGCTTCAATGGCCCGCTGCAGCTCGGCGTCCTCGTCGTCGGTGCGCGGCCGCCGCTCTCGGTGCCGCCGCTCTGGCACATCGCCCGGCGGGCCGTACTCGTCGAGCCCGGTCACGCGCGACTTCCACGTTCTTCTATCGCTGCGCTCCGTTCGCAACCGCTCGTCGTCTTGGATGAGCGTCGTCAGCTCTTTGGCCGCAACCCGCACTATAGAGCCGGTCCGTTAGCCATCGGCTCACGCCATTGCCGTCTTTTGCCCTTACCATTGTGGCCCACGTCGTGTCCTTCCTCGTCAATGTAGATGAACTCGCGCAGCGTCCGGATAATGTACAGGTTGTGCTTCGACCACTGCACAACCATCTCCGAGCCCTCGTGCAGGCAGTAGTCCAGCACCTTGAGCGCCTTGAGCACGTGCCGCCAGTTCTTGCCCTTGTCGTTTAGCCGCTTGTCGAGGATGGTCATAATGTCCTCAAAGTCGGACGCGCTATCGCCGTCAGTAGGCCCTCTCGCTAGACACCGGCCGTGGATATACGTACGAATTGAACGTGAGCTGTGCAATCTCGCTCATCTGCGTGCCCGTCGGGCCCCATGGGTCGTTGCTCGTGGCTAAAGTCGCGTTAGCTGGGACCAACAGGGCGCATGGACGGCGCTGCCTACCTTCTCGCACTTTGACCTGAGAGCTGGAATAGCCCTTGGTGACGTTCTTCACGCTGCGCATAACCTTGGACATCTTGGCTGTGGTGGACGCTGGTCCGGGAAGCGAGGTGGAGGCGTGAATAGGAGGCGCTTGAGGCGAAACGGGCTGTCTAGGCAGCCGGACTGCGACGGCGGAAACGACTGCGTTAGCGACTGCGACAAGATCGACCAATCGAGAGGGCCGCTCGATAGACTGCCGACAAGATCAACCAATCGAGGAGGGGGCGCTCGATAGACTGCGCTGGCGATCGGAAAGTCTGCGAGACGCGCTGCTGCAAACGACGGCGACGTCCTTCGAACAGAGGCGACAAAGACAAGACGGAGCAAAGGATGATGGAAGCAAAGCGAGCGCACAATGAGAGATACAGATAACAGAAAGGATAGAGGAAAGGAGAAGACCAGCCGGCGTATGGCTAGTTAAATCAAGAGGTCGGTGTCTCTTTTCTGGTGGAGAATTCGCGGAGAGACCGGCGCTGGAAAGGCAGGGTAAAAAGGTATAAAGACAAAAAAGAAGACAGGACAGGACAAGAGGGAAATACGTATAGGGAGAGTCGAGGGAGAAGAGAGCCTAGCAAAGGGTCGTAAGTCGGTGACGGCAGGCCTGGAAAAAAGGATATTCGCTCTTTCGGCCCTCTTTTTTTTCGCAATCTCTTTTTTCGCTGTCAGTCGCCGCGAGAACGCAACAACCGTTGGGTGGCAAAGAGACCGCCGTCGGCCGAATGGAGGCACTCACTGGAAAGCCGTCTGTTCCAAAGGTAGAGCTCTGTCTCTTTCAGAGCTGCAAGGGATCGCGAGGTGAAAAAAGGCACTTTGGCTGCGATGAGGAACAATTGTCTTGCTCTTGCCTTCCCCGCTAAAGTTAAATGACTGCGTCAGAGGCTTTCTGGAAGGAATGCCCGCCCAATGGAACGCCAAGCGCCCAGACGCCGCCCTGTCCCGTCGCTCCAGCGTCTACAGGTGCTCAGTCAGGCCACAGCAAGCACAGTGCGCCATGTCCGCATAGTACACCCCGCACTGTCACTGCCTGGTGACGACGCCCCTATTATTAACGTCAGTACGCCGTATTGCCGTTACAAACACGGCATCCTCCAGTTCCATGTGAAGCATCCCAACCCGTAAACACACCAGTCCGTGTAAACGCACGTTCCGTTTTAACATCCTGCAAACATCCTGTAAACATCCTGTAAACATCCTGTAAACATCCTGTAAACATCCTGTAATTCTTCCGTTGTAACATCCAGTTCCATTAAAACATCCCTAAAAAGATCCCAAAGGGTATATTATCCGGCCAGCCAAGCATATAACGTACATCATCCCGTCGAAAAACATTCAAAAAGCCCGTGTCGCCCGGCCGTTACTTCTCCTCCCCTTGGCATCCTCGCCCGCCGTTACTCCTCCTCCCCCTCGGCATCCACGTCCACCATTACCGTATCCTGGCTCTCTGGCATCATAAACTTGGCCTTGTGCAGCCGCGGCGACGACCGGCTTGGCTCTGATAGCAGGCCGTTGAGCCCGTTCCGCTTGTGCGGCGTCTGGACTTGCACCACGTCTTCAGTCTTGTCGTCGTCCACGGCTTCGACGCCGCCCTGCACTGGTGTGGTGACCATGACCTCGGCTGGCTCTTTTGCCTCTTTCACTTTGCTCGCCTCTCCTGCCTCTTCCACTCTGCTCGCCTCTGCTGCCTCTTCCACTTTGCTCGCCTGCTCTGCTCCTTTGCTCTGCTTCACCTCGGCCACCTCGACCGACTCCCCATTCTCGTCTCCCTTCCACGACGGCGGCAGGCCCGGCCCGCTCTCGGCGTTCCCATAGTCGCTCTTCTTGGTCCCCTTGGGCCATCGCCCAGGGCCTCGCCCGGTCCCCCCCGTCTTTCGGCGCCCGGTCCCCGTCGACCGCGGCCGACTGGCTGCGCTCCGTCGCGATGTTCCGGTCCCGAACCGTGACCGCCCCCGTGTGCCACTCCCGAGTCGCCCGGGCGGCCGCCCTATCGTCGCGCGGGCATAGTTGAGCCGCCGCGCCGAAATGGGCGGATACACCTCAAACCGTGTCGCTGGTATATCTGCGTACGGCGCAAACCAGTCCTCGTCCGACACCGTGGCCGTGCGTGTCCCGTAGCCGCCGCTGTTTGCCTCTCTCGGGCCCGTCGCCGAGCCACCCCCGTCGTCTCCCGGCAGAGGCCCGGCCTGGTTACTCGCCTCTCGGCTGCCGCCTGCGCCGTCGGCCTCGCCAGCCTGCTGCTCCCCGTCGTTTGGCTCTGTCGATGCCAGCACCGTCGTCTCTTTCAAGTGTGCGTCAATCTCGGCCAGCAGCTTGTCGTTTTCCTCCACGGCCATGCCGCCACCCTCGCCGCCGGGTCCGCCCGTCCCGTTGGGCAGCACACCGTCTCGGGCCAACGGCTCGGCCACCTTTGGCTCGCTCATCCCGGCCTCGGCCCTTGCTCCCTCTCCTCTCCGGCTCTCTTCCTCCTCCCCCTCCTCTTCTTCTCGCGGAGCAATGGCTGTCAAGGCAGGGCCAAGCTCAAAGTTTGTCGCATTGCCGCGGCCCATGACATAGGGAGTCCATGTCAGCGCCGCCGGGTTCAGCGACACGTACTTTTTTCTCTCCCACTTGGCCACATACTCCTGGCAGTAGACCACGTCGACCCGGAACGCGTACAGTCCGGTCAGCGGGTCGCGCACAAGACACCGCAGGCCCTCGAGCGCGGAAATCACATCGTCGGCCGTCATGCCCGTGTCGTCCGAGATTTGCTTGACCGACAGGCCCAGCTTCTCGTCCTCGCTCTGCCGGCGGGCCATGACCCCCAAAATGTACCGGCTCATGACCAGTCGCCAGTAGTTGCGGTACGACACCAGGCCCATGTCCGAGAGCGGCTTCTCGGGCGACCCCGTCTTCTTCTCGACCCGCGTCAGCAGATACGAAAAGTCAATCAACAGGTTGCCGTAGCCCTTGCGCTGGTGGATGGGCAGCGTCAGGATGCAGCTGACATTGTTCTGGCTGCTCGCCCGCTTCTCCTTGGAAAAGTAGCCGACAAAGTGGTAGCCAAGCTCGTCGTACTCGCACAGCACGTAAAACAGAAACGGCTCCACGTCATAGTACAACGTCTTGGAGCCCAGAAACAGCTTGGCCAAGAGGCACAGGTTCTGGCAGTAGACTGGGTTCTTGCGCCCGTCCACCTCGAAAAAGGACACGGACGCGTGCCGGTAAATCTCGTCGCCGGGCGGGTGCTTGGCCGGGCACTTGAGCTTGTGCCGCCACGCCACGTAGTCCGAGTTCATGTATTTGAGACAAAACTCGCAAATGTACAGCACCCGGTTGCGGCTGTACTCTTCGGGGTACGGCGCCGCATACCACGTGTCGATTTCCCAGCCGCCAAAGTCGATGCACTCAATCTGGCTGGCCGGGTCCACAGCCTTTTTCGCCCGCTTGGGCGGCGCCGCCTCCAGCTGCTGCTCGGCCTGCATGGCCAGCACTCGCGCGCGCCATCCCTCTTCGGCCTTTTGCTTGGACTCGTCAAATTTGCGCCGGTCTTCCGCTGTCGGAAACGTCTTGGACGTGTCCGCCTCGGCCTCGGTCAGAATCCCACCGTACGGTTTTCCTTTTTGCTCCTCAGTATCCTTGTCGAAAAAGGAATAGAATGGCTGCGAATAAGAAGTGCCCGGCAGTAACGCGGGCACGGCACCCAGGTTCGCCGACGAAGATGCCACCGCTGCCGCCGCCGCTGCCGCGCCGCGTCCTGCGCCCGGTCGTGAGGGCCGCGTCGACTTGTCGCTCTTTTCCGGGCTTCTCTTCTTCATCTTGCGCCGCTTGGTAAAGATTTGTCGCAGCTCTGCGCCGCTGACACGCATTTTGAGCACCAGACTGGTTCGCGTCCTCTTCACCTCGGTGACCAAGGACGACGGCGCCGGCTTAATCCTCAGCGACCGAGCCGACTGCGGCGGTGCCAGTGCCAGATCGCCAGCACCCTGGGCTGCCTCCTGCACAAGGTTATCGTCTGCATGCCTTCTCCGCTTGCGCAGGGACATGCCGCTCTCGTCGCCGTCTAGCGACGGAGACGCCACCCCCCTCCGGCGAAGGACACGGGCGCCGCCGTCTGTGTGCTCCTCCGGGTGTGCTTCTGTATGGGCTGCTGAGACGCTTCGCCGTGCCGGTGACGGTTTTGGTCCTGTAGATCGACGTGTCATGCGCGCTGATCTCGTTCCAGAAGCGTCCTTGGCTTCTTGCGCGCCCTCCACGTCAACAACCATTTCGTCGGCAATGTTGCCTTCGTCATGTTCGGCCAAGCAGTTGGAGCATTTCCACGTCTCTGCTTCCACGTTAGTCTGTCTGAGACACACAAAAACTCCCTATCCGACCTACCAGAAGTGTTTTCTGCACCATCTTGCTGGGCGCATTCTCTATGCACCACTAGACCAGTCAGTCGGAATGAACACAACAAGAGCCACCGCCATCACTCACCCTTGTCGCCGCAGCGGGAACATGTTAGCAAGGCGCCATCTTCACCCCCTGGGCCCTGCTGCTGGATTTGCTTGCAAGATATGCATGTGGGAACACTGCCAGTGTCCTCCTCTTCCG
The DNA here is from genome assembly GCA_019925625.1 of Graphilbum ipis-grandicollis. Classification (NCBI taxonomy): domain Eukaryota; kingdom Fungi; phylum Ascomycota; class Sordariomycetes; order Ophiostomatales; family Ophiostomataceae; genus Graphilbum; species Graphilbum ipis-grandicollis. Next base: position 652,880 of record JADHKH010000002.1, on the reverse strand, counting down.
GCCCGTCCTCGTCATCTTCCTCGTCCTCTTCGTTCTCTGCCGGGTCTTCCCATTCCTCGTCGGACGACTCGGCCGCTTCGGCACTGCCTTCGCTGTCTTCATTGTCCGTCTCACCCGGTCGTATCTTGACAGCTCCGACACCTTCGGCTTCGGCCACTGCGTCTTCGTCTTCTGACCTGCCGCTTTCGTCCTCTCCACTGCCATCTTCGCCTTCGTCCTCCTCTTCGTCTTCGTCTTCACTCTTCATTCTCGAGTTGCGCTTGGATGTACGCAATGGCCGAGCGGTAACGTCATCGTCCCCTTCGGCATCCATTTCGTCATCCTCCACGTCTTCCTCGTCTGCGCTATCCGCCTCGTATTCCTCTACTTCTTCGTCGTCTTCTTCGTCGTCTTCTTCGTCGTCGTCGTCTTCCTCATCCTCGTCTTCGTGACCTTCAGAATGGTCTTCTTCATCTCTGCTATTATCGGGTCCGCGGGCGGCGTTCTGTCGTTCTGCCACATGGCCAAGCACACCATCCGTCACGCCAAGCTGGGCGGCTAGCTCGGCCGCCCCGGTGCTCTCGTCGTCGTCCATGCTCGGCAGGGCGCCCACTTGCGACACGGTCACGGTGCTCTGGAGCTCTTCCTTTATGAGCTGCGCGCTCGCCATTGTGGTTCCCGCTCCTTCAGGCCCGGGCGCAAAACAGTTGAGACGGTAGGCCGTTCAGCACAGCCGATTCTGGCTCGACGCAAAGTTCCTCTTTCGGTTTCCGTCATATGCCGGTCATTGGCATTGTAAGGCGAGCTCCGTCGGATACAGCAGCCAGAAGCAGCGAGCCTGCCCCAAAGCCGACGCAGCGGCTACTGTCGCAGGCGTGGCCAGCACCTCTTGTATGGGCTGGTGGCGCCGTTTGTTTGGGCGCGGCGAAAACGAGGCTCGCGCACCCGCCAATGGTAGCAGCAGCACCGTCCAGACGCGCTTTTTCACGGCCACTATCACTTCGGCGGTCGTCGTCGAATGGGAAAACGCGCGCTTTTCGATGCACGACGCGTCCACAACACAGTCTTGACCGTCCACGGCGGCGTTTGTTTGTTTGGCTGCGGCACAACGACCCTGATTTCTGAAGCTTGTGGCGGCTTCCCCAAAGCGACGGCGCGCATCCACACTAGTGCACGTCGCCCTTTACCGCCGTATCACGTGATACTCACGTGACACCCTCAAAACCAGTTGCCTCAGGCCAAAGTCTGCCTTCACCAGTAGGAGGCCCGCGATTTGATTGCCGCACCCGTTCCGTCCGTTTTTCAGCTTCACGACCGTCGTCATTCGACAACACCGACAGCAGCCGCACGCCGCACAAAACTCTCTTTTCAACCCAGTCACGATGCCGGTTCCCTTTGAGGCCCTCATCCCTACGGGGATTGTTGTTGTCGTATGGACGCACCCAGACCTCTGAGTTTTTTGACAAGCGCCATAGCTAAAGCAAAATCAAACAGATGTTTGGCATCAGCGGTGCTGGCCTGTCCAAGGTCCGGCACATGCAGAACGGCGGAAAGCGGGCACGCCACTCTTTGGATCAGTGGGACAAGGTACGTTTTTTCTCGGCAGGTAATTTTGGGCTACAATGCTAACAAGGCTGCAGCAAAGTACGATTTCGAACGAAACCTCGTCGATCAGAACGGAATTGTCATGTCTTTGCTAACTTTTCTCAGTGATGGACCGCGACCGCCGGCTTACGGGCTTCTTAAGAGGACAGACAGACACCCCGGTGGCACCTCCGGGCTTTGAAGTCAACAACCCATGGAAAGTACGTAAAGCTGTCCTTTCGTGGGAAATCAGGGGAAACGGCTGACATTCTGTTTTACAGTTGGAGCGACGGATCTCATAGTATCGTCCACGTTACGGAGACCGGGACCAGCACCAGAGCGAGCGCGTTCTACCCAGCACGTACATCACTACGATTAGAACACTGCAATACACATCACAATTGTCTTGTTTTTGTTTTGCAATTAATCTGGTTATTTTATTTCCATGTTCATATAATTCGGGATATCCTGGTTGTCATGCATCGTACAAAGTGGTGTCGGCCGCTTCAGATCTGGATCTGCGGCCGGTTCTTGTTCAGGCCCTCGAGCAGCATGCACGCCTGGCACACGGCCTGGCTGGACATGTAGCCGCACTTCTCACAGGTCCCCAGTACCTGCTTGTTCACAAAGGTCCTGCCGGTTGCCGACCTGCTGTCTCGCTCTTGCGTCTGCTGCTGCTGCTGCTGCTTCTTTGCTGCATAGGCCGCCGTCACATCGACTTCCAGGCCCTTGTTTGCCTCGTTGCTTCGAAGTTGGGCCTCCATGGCGGCCAGTTCCCCGCCCGGGGCAGCCTGTGAGCCACAGCCGCCGCCACCGCCACTTCCGTCGTCGTCGACGGGATCGCCGCTGGACGTGACCGGCGGCGCGGCCTCTGCGGTACAGCGGCAAGACGCAGGGTCGGCACGGGCGCCGGGCACGAGCCGGGCCATGTCTTCGCCGCTGCGGACAATGTCGAGGATGGCGCTGGGCCGGACCTTTTCGAGGTTCTTGATGAGGCTGCGGGCGCTGCCGCGAAAGGCCTCGGGGCTGTAGATGCATTCGGTGCTAAAGTAGTCGAGCTTGCGGTGGTGGGCGTAGAGCACGATTTCCTTTTCGTAGGCGTACTTGAGCGGTTTGCTGCGCTTGACGGCGGCATCGGCGGCGCGGTCGCCGCCGGTGACAATGTTGGTGCTGCGGGAGAGCCGAGGCAGGTCGCCGCGCAGCAGGTTCATGAGCACGGTCTCGGCGACGTCGTCGGCGTTGTGGCCGGTGACGACGTGGCCGATGCCGAGCAGGCGGGCGCCGCGGTCGAGAGCCTGACGACGAAAGACGCCGCAGTAGGTACAGTTGCCCTTTTTCCCGACAGCCTCGACGACCTGGTCCATGGTCCAGCCGTAGAGCTCGTCGTAGCCGACGATGCGCAGGGGCATGGCGTACTGGCGGGCGTTGCGCTTGACCGTCTCGAGCGAGTCGTCGCGGTAGCCCCGGATGCCCTCGTCGACGCTGAGCAGCACGAGATCGAGCCCGTAGCCGTGGCGCTCGTTGAGCGTCTTGAGCACGGCGGCCAGCACGGTCGAGTCCTTGCCGCCAGACGCGCCAATGGCCACGCGCTCTCCCGGGCAAAAGAGCGCCGACGCGGTAATGGTGTGGTGCACCTCGTCCTCAAAGACGGCGAGAAAACACGTTTTGCAGAGTTTTTGGTGGTTCTTGGGCCGCTTCATCACCGCTCGCTCGGCCTTGCACAGGACGCACAGCGCCGGGGCCATTCTTTCTTGCCGGGCTGCCAGTATACACTCGCGGCTGGCTCTTTCAACCCTTGTCGCGTAAAGGCTCGCCGTGATGCAGCGACTCGTCCCTCTCCATGGCTACCTGCCCGTCCGCCTCGAACCTGAGGTGGCGTAGAGACACAGTGCATCTAGTGCACGCACGGCCGCGCTGCCCGCATAGTTAATCCGGCGAATTTTCCGAGCAGCCCCTCCAGCCCTAGGTGGCCCACCAGAAACTTGAATTTTTTTCGCTTGACTAGCGCATTATATCTTTTTGCAGTACATTTGGCATCTTTTTTTTCTTTTGCTCTCCGTCACCCCCATCATCCACCTTTTGTGCCTCCTTCCAACAAGTTTGATCCTCACGACAACTCGACGACACAATGGTAAGCATCTGATATTAACAAGCAACGAGCGCCGCTCCATCTTCGGCATGTGTTCTGCCCAGTATGTGCCTCGCGGCACAGAACGGCCAGGCTGCAATATTGCAAAAAGCCTGTGCACAAAATAATTCCGCCGTGGGCTCTGGTCTCTTCCTTGCACTTCTGGCGTCCTCTGGCTGTATCGGGCACTCAAGTCTACTGTTTCGAAAGAAGAGAATGGCTGTTGTTGCCCCCAGCTGGAAGGGCACCGGAGGCTGCAAGAGGAGACGGAGCACTGGTGATGACATTGGCTGGAGCTTGCCCATCGCCTCTGGAAGGGATACGGCCGACTGGGCAGAAATGCCAGTAGGCGGAATCGCTTGCAGAGTGCGCCGTGGCGCTCGTTAGAGTTACAAAAGAAAGACGTGCAGTTTGCTGATGTCTTTCTTTTTCTCCATGACAGCCTCCGAAAGGTTCCGGAAAGAAGGCCGCGCCGGCCCCGTTCGCCAAGGCGAACGCTGCTAAGAAGGCGCCCAAGGTTAGTCTCTATCTTGTCTGACGCGCCGGCTGGCCACCGCTAACAGAGCAGAACCCTCTGATTGAGAAGCGCCCGCGCAACTTCTCCATTGGCCAGGACATCCAGCCGCGCCGCAACCTGTCGCGCATGGTAAAGTGGCCCGAGTATGTTCGGCTCCAGCGCCAGAAGAAGATCCTCAACCTGCGGCTCAAGGTGCCGCCAGCCATTGCGCAGTTCCAGCAGGTGCTTGACCGCAACACGGCGGCGCAGGCGCTGAAGCTGCTCAACAAGTACCGGCCTGAGACCAAGGCGGAGAAGAAGGAACGTCTGTTGAAGGAGGCGACGGCGGTGGAGCAGGGCAAGAAGAAGGAGGAGGTCAGCAAGAAGCCGTACGTGGTCAAGTACGGCCTGAACCACGTGGTGGGCCTGATTGAGAACAAGAAGGCCTCGCTGGTGCTGATCCCCAACGATGTGGACCCGATTGAGCTGGTGGTGTTTTTGCCGGCGCTCTGCCGCAAGATGGGCGTGCCGTACGCCATTATCAAGGGCAAGGCGCGCCTGGGCACGGTGGTGCACAAGAAGACGGCGGCCGTGGTGGCGCTGACCGAGGTGCGGGCCGAGGACAAGACGGAGCTGTCCAAGCTGATCACGGCCGTCAAGGAGGGCTACATGGAGAAGAACGAGGACGCGCGCAAGCGGTGGGGCGGCGGCATCATGGGCGACAAGGCCAACAAGCGCATTGCAAAGGCCAAGAAGGCGCTGGACTCGGCCATCAAGGTCTAGACGGAGCGACGAGCGGGTGTGATGCCTGGCCGACGCCGGGCGCACACAGAAAAAGACAACAGGGCGAATTGGCTGGCTTTTGTTTATAATGTCGCGGGCGTTTTCTCTCGCATGGCCATGGCCGGACTTGTGTATCCGGCCGGCAAGATGGAGAGAGGAAGCGGGCCACGGCCGGCAATGCGGCGTCCCGGGCATGATGGGCGTGACGATACGACCAAAAACGGTAGTTTTAAAATGGGAATAAAAGAGGCAAACAATCAAACTGTTGGCGGTGAGGGGAAATAAGACTGGCCGAGCAGTTTATTACGTACAGAGGGTGCTACAGCGCTAGTGGCCGCTGTACGCACCAGAATCGTGCACGGGCTTTTGTAAGCGACAGTAGAAGTAGAAACCCAATCGAACAAGTTGCCGTCTTTCCCGGATGCTGTGCAAACGGGACCAGGGGCGGCGAAACGGCGGTGGCAGCGGCTGCTCCGGATGCAGGCCCATGCGTAGATAACGGCAGCGCTCAGAACGGAGGCAGGCTGGCACAGTTGCGTCACTGCTGGACGTCAGCCGTGATAGGGGACGCGGTCAGCAGACCGCGCAGTGTGCATAGTGTACACTACACTACGTCGGGTAATAGATTATAACCCCTGTGGCAGGTGTACACTGCACTACAGTAGTGGCTACTGCACTGTAGCGCTGTAAAGTCCCTCCGCACCCAAAGACAGGGATCGACACATTTATTTAGCCTCACTTCAGCCTTTAGATGGGCAGCTACCGAATCTGCGTTTGCCAAGATGGGCCGCTTGGCTCGCTGCGCATCACCATCTGGCCGGGCTCGTTCTGGCGATGATTTGCCCGACATGTGCGTGTTTGTGCGTCGGCCTGGACCCTGGCTTGGCTTTGCTCGGCGCTGCCATTGTCCATCCTCCGCTTTGGCCTCGCTCTCGCTTTTATTACTGCTCCGGTTGCCAGTGGCCTGGCGCTTTGCCGAGAGGTAACCGCACGCCGCTCCTCAACAAAATGCAGAAACGGAGAGCTACTGGCAGCCCGTCTCCACCCGCCGTCTTCTCTAGGGAGGCTGGCCCGATGGAGTAGCAAATGGCGCTGCCTTGATCTGGACTATGCACATATCTCTACACTAGTGAACAGGGTACAGAGCGCGATACTCCGCAGCCATCTCCCCTCTCTCGCACCCCTGCTGGCCCCCCGGTCGATGCAGACAGACGGCTGTGATAAGCCACGAGCCCGACTGGGAAACAGAAAGCCTCACCGAGGATGGGAAAGCCTCTGCGACGGAGGATGGGAAAGTCCTGATAAGAAGAGGCGACAAGGCCATTGGAGCAAGCCGAGAGGTCGGGCGGCGTTTCATCCCATCTGAAGCATCATCTCCAACACCGAAAGCAAGCCATTATCAGGGTTGCATGCCCCTAGAGTCAAAGGGACCCCCATCGAGCAGGGGGGCGAGGAAGGGGGGGACGCTTCTTTGACCGTTGACGCTTCCGCAGCTCCGTGTTTTCGAGGCTGGAAAGCGCAGTGCCGTCATCCGCTTTGTGTTTCTCATATCTGACCGTCTCACAGCGTCTTGGCTGTCTTGGTGCTGTTTGTCTGTACAAATTGCATCTCTTGGCATCTGTCTGAGTACTTGACTCGACTGTCTCGTCGTCTTTCGTCTCGCTTTTCTGTCTTTTTTTTGCTGTCTTTTTGTTTTCTCGTCTTTGTCTTTCGTCTTGTCGTCTTCTTCTCGTCTTGTCGTCTTGTCCCGTCCTTCACCTATCCCCTTTATCCCAACACCCCCCCCAGCTTTCCTCCTTTTAGGCTTCGGACCATCCCCTCGGCCCACCGACAAGACGGCATTTCGGTCCAGCGTAAATTCGATTGTATTTTCCGATCCTACGCCAGATACCGTTGCTCCAAGCCAGCTAGTGCTTCCCGGCGTGGCCTAATTGTCGGCTCAGATTGGACCACCTCCGCCGGTTTGGTCGAATAAGAGGCAGACATCGCCAGAGTGGCTTTAACTCGCATATAAATCCCTCGCCGTTTTCTACGCTGCAGCCCGTCCAGCCTGGCCCCCTCTTCTCCGTTTTATCCGTCATCACCTGTTTTTAGCTGCAGCATCTGCATCCTCCAGCTGTTCCCGGCAACACCTCCCTGTTTCGTTGCCAGAACAGGGTAGAAGCGCGCGTGGAGACTGGGCATATCTCGGCTCGTCTGCCGTTGTTATTTGCGTGGCTTTGACGAGAGGCTCAAATCCATAAGAGCGGCTCGTTTCCTCTTGAAACCAGATAGCCTGTTCTTTCGTCTTGTCCTTTTTCGTCTTTCGTCTTGTTTTTGTCTTGTTCCTTTCTCTGTTTCCCTCTGCCTCTTCGACAAGTCTTATAGCCCAAAATGGCCGAAAGTAGGTCCCTTCTGTTATGCTGGCTGCGTCCGTCTCGATTAACCGTTGCTGACAGGCTCAGAGGACACTTTTACCTATGCTCTGTCGTCGAACAATGCTTGGGCCAGCTATAAGGCGCACAGCAATGCCGACTTTTTCCCACGGCTAGCTAAGGGGCAGAGTCCCAAGATGCGTGAGTCTTCTTGTCTCTCTTCTCTTCTCGCCTCTCTTCTCGTCTCTCTTCTCGTCTCTCTCCTCTCTCCCCTCTCCTCTCCTCTCCTCCTTCCTCCTATCTTAACCTCCCCTCTCCTACCTTATCCTCTCCTCTCGGCTCTAACAGATAGTCTGGATCGGCTGTGCCGACTCCCGCTGCCCTGAGGCCACACTGCTCGGCATGCAACCCGGCGACATCTTCTCGCACCGCAACATTGCCAACATTGTGTCGCCCACCGATATCAACACTTGCGCCGTCATCGAGTACGCCGTCGACCACCTCAAGGTCAAGTACATTGTGCTCTGCGGCCACAGCGACTGCGGCGGCGCCAAGGCCGCGCTCGGCGACAGCCGCGTCGGCGGTGTGCTCGATGCCTGGCTGACGCCGCTCAAGGCCGTGCGACGCGCACACGCCGAGGAGCTCGAGGCCATTACCGACCCGGCCGCGCGCGCGGTTCGCATCGCCGAGCTCAACGTCGAGGCTGGAGTGCAGGTGCTCATGGCCAACCCGAGCGTGCAGGAGGCCATAGCCCGACGCGGACTCGAGGTTCACGGCTGCCTCTTCAACCTGGCCTCGGGTCGCATCACCGATTTGGGCTACGGCACAGCCAAGCGGCGCGGAAGCGGTGCCAGCTCTGCGACCGGTGCCGATGACATTGTCCGGGGGCGTCACGCGATGCTGGTCTTTCGCGGCGCCAACGCGTCCATGACGGCACTCTAAGGTGCTGTCGTCTGCAGTCTATCTGTCGTCCATCTGCTGTCTCTGCTGTCGTCTGTCTATCTGTTGTCTCTGTCTGGGTCTGGCTGGAGTATGGAGGTTTACTGTATTTGCCGCACAAGGCTCTCATGATGTACATAGCGCAATGAATGCGATTTGCTTTTCTGAGCTGCCTCCAGTACAGCCGATGCTGCCGTTATCTGGCCTCTAGCGCCTTCAGCGGGGTTTCTTAGTGCGGACGCAACGGCGCCTTCGGAGCGGAAAGACGTTGGCTTCTGAGAACTGAGCAAAGGGTAGCCCATGATGCGCAGATGACGGCATTTCCAGTCCTGTTCCGACGGAAAGATCCGGTCTGTCTGCTGTCTTCTAATCGTCCCCGTTGCTTTGTTCTCAGGGCCTCGTGGCTTGCTTTCTTCCCACTGTTGGCTCTTGGCTGCTTAGGCCGTCTTGGCTGGCCAACTGAGTGGTGTGGTTGTTATCTGCTGTGCGCTGTCTTGTCTGCCACCTTGCCCATCTTGTCTGCCTTGCCCATCTGACCAGACTACCTCTGACCAAACTACTTCTGACCAGACTACCCCAGACGCCGCCATGCCGCTCTGTGTACTTACCGACGTCGAGATCGCGGCGCTGCTGGAGAATCTGACGCTCGACGAGGCCGAGTCGTTTCGAAATGTGCTCCGGGCGGCGCTGCACGAATACTCGACCGGGACGCAGTCGGCGCGGGACGGCGACCTGCAGCAGCCGGCGCGCACGTCCATCACGTCGGCCGCGACCGGAGCCACGACGCTGTTTATGCCGTCGTGCAGTGCCGAGGGCATGGGCGTCAAGGTGCTGACGCTGGGGGGCAGCCAGTCGTCTGGCAGTCTGGCCGACGCTCCCGGCAGTCCGACCGACGAACCGGCTCGCCCGACGGGCGCCATCTCGCTCTATGCGCGCTCCGGCGAGCCGCTCGGCCTGCTGCACGCCAGCACGCTGACAGCCTTTCGCACGGCGCTGACGTCCATGTGTCTGCTCCTGCGCCGCGACAGCGTCCGCACCCTCGTCGTCTTTGGCTGCGGCAGCCAGGCCTACTGGCACGTGCGCCTGGCTCTGCTCTTTCGCGGCACCGGCGTGCGCCAGGTCCACCTCATCAACCGCCGCTTCTCCGACTCGTGCCGCCGCATCCTGCAGCGCTTCTACCAGATGCCGGCCGCCGTGCGCCAGCGCGAGGGCTGGGCCGACGTGCAGTTTAGCGTGCTGACGCCCGGCTACGTCGAGTACCCGCGGCTGCTGGCCCAGCAGCTGCGCAGCGCCGACGTGGTGTTTTGCTGCACGCCGGCCACGGCGCCGCTCTTTGACGCCAGCATCCTGACCAGCCACGAGGGACGCCGCAAAGGTCGACTCATCGTCGCCGTCGGCTCGTTTACCCACGCCATGCAGGAGCTGCCACCCGAGCTGCTGCGGCAGGCCACGGGGGGGTCGCCCTCGTCCACTTCGCCCTCGTCGCCCTCTGTGTCGTCACCCTCTGTGTCGTCGTCATCGCTGTCGCCGTCGTCCCCCTCGGCCGACCACACGCGCCGTCGGCACCACTACCACAAGCACGCCGTCGAGGGCGGTGTCGTCGTGGTCGACACGCTGGACGGGGCACTCAAAGAGGCCGGCGAGATTCAAGCGGCGGGATTGACGCCTCGCCAGTTGGTAGAGTGAGTGGGAGAGAAAGAGAAAAGAGAGAGAAGAGAGAGAGCAGAGAGCTAACGTCAGAATCGGCGAACTCGTCATGCTCTCGCGCATTGCCCTCGACGACACCGACGACGGCGAGCTCGAAAAGCATGGCCACCACCACCACCGCAGCCCAAGCCAGACAGCGACAGACGCCCGCAAAAAGGATACCGTGCTGGCCCGCTGGCTGCAGAGCGGCAACGTCATTTACAAGAGCGTCGGCCTCGGCCTGATGGACCTGAGCGTGGGCCTGCACCTGTTGCACTTGGCTCGCCAGAAAGGCGTGGGCACCGTGGTAGAGGGTTTCTAGGTCACGAAAACAACTGTATTGACTACTCGACCCAGATTACTGGTAAAACTTTGCAAAGTCGGCCGTCTCGTGGAAGCTATAGTCCAAACGATGGCACTCGCGCCAGACAGCGTCAATGTCTTCGAGACGTGGCCTCGGCGGCTGGCTCGCGTGCCCAGGAAGCGCCAAAAAGGACGGCGGCGGCGGCGGCGGCTGCGGCTGGAACGCACTGTAGGGAAACCCACGCTGGCGTCCGTCCAGGTCCTGTACTCGGCCGCTGCCCTTCCAGGCCAGGCCGCCTCCGCCCGAGCTGCTCTCGCCTCCGCCGCCCCCGGCTGCCCTCCGGCCGCGCCGCCAAGTCCGGCTATGGCGCATCTGCGGCAAACTAAGGGGCCGGTCCACGCTATGTATGTCGGCCAGGCCGTCGCCCGTCTCGAGAATGGACACTTCCAGGTCAATAGTGCGGTAGTAGTGGAACTTTTGCTGTGTCGACGGCCAGGCCGCTTCCGCCGCCGCCGACGATGGCAACGGGCCGGCCGCCGACAGCGATAGCGACGCCATCGACGGCGCCACCAGCGACAGCGGCCGTTGCTGCAGCACGTCGGGGTAGGTAAAGTAGGGGTCGACAATCTTGGTCACGGCGCTCGCCAATGTGCCGCCACCGCCGCCGTCCAAGGCCGCCGGCCGCTGCTCCTGCAGGTTCCCCTCAATAATACAGCTGTTAAGGCCGGCATAAAAATTGGCCGGCGCCAGATCCGAGTCCGAGGCGCGCGCCAGCGACCACACGCCCGCGTCGGGAATGTGCCCGGCCAACGACCGCTGCAGGTACACGCTGCAGTTGGGGCGGAAGTGCAGCTGCCGCGAGGCCTCGTGCCAGCGACAGCGGCCGCGTAGGTGGCAGTGGAGGGCAGAAGCGGTGCCGGGTCCTGAGCCGGAGCCCAGACCCCCCCCCGCCGGCCCCGACCCCGACCCCGGCCGGGCCGAGTACGACCCTCGCCAGCGGAAGCGCGGCTCTGGCGGCGGCGGATAGGGAAGCTGGCTGCCACAGGGTAGCGCCGCCGTGTACGAGTAGGGCCGCGGCCAGCGCAGGTCAAAGATTTTGAGTGTCGCCGCGTCCCGGCTGCCGGCCACAAAGTGCGCGTCTCCAAAGGCCAGCAGCGCCTGCGCCTGCGCCAGCGGAATCATATTGTCCTGGTACACCAGGTCCCACGCACTCGGCGACCGCAGGTCCTGCAGACGCACTGTCGCATCCCGCCACGCCGTCAGCAGGAGACCGCCGTGGCCGCCCGTAATGGCCGTCCGGGCCAGCGGCTCCAGCGAGCTCGGCAGCAGTACCGCTGCCGCACTTTCGCCCTTGTCGCCGTTTCTGCCGCCACCCCCGTCGGCCAGCTGGAACCGCGCCGCCATCCGGCTGTTCTTGGCCGCTGCTGTCAGCTCAAAGCCGCCCGGTGCTGCCACCAGGTACGCCAGCGGGTCCGGCTGCGTTCCCAGGCCCACGGCCAGTAGTCCCTCTGCCGCCATCCAGCGCGCATGGTATGGTCGCCGTCGTCCGTTGCTGTCGAGTCCATAGCGGCCCATGGGGACGACCGTGGCCGGACGAAGCACCGGAACGGCCGCCGCGTCCCCCTCTGCCTCGGCCACGGCGTCTCCCACATGGTAGAACAGCAGGTCCGACGACGTTGTCACGGCCGCCAGGCCGCCCTGGGCCCAGTGCTTTGTCGACACGTCTAGCGAATATATGCGGCTGGCCACGGTCGTCTCGGTCGTCTCGGCTGTCTCGGTCGTCTCGGTCGTCTCGCTCGCCTCGGCCGCCGCCTCCACCCCCCGAAATTGTGCCAGCACCTGCCCAAACGAGTCTGGCTCGCCCGACAGCAACGAGAGAGCGCCGTTGTCGCGTCCGGCGAGAATACCCCGATGCCGTGTCCGTCCCAGCACGTCGGGCACCACGGCCAGGCCGCGCACATCGTCGTAGCCGGGCTGGAACCCGGCCGTCTTTCCATTGTAGACCGCCCACGAGGCTGCGGGGGCATCGTCGTCGGTGTCGCCATCCAAGGCGTCACGGCTGACACTGTCGTCGTTGTCGTCGTCGTCGTCAACAGACTGCTGGCCTCTTCGACCCCCCCTTCGACGGAACCGCGCCACCACGTCCTCGCCAGCTCCCCAGACCACCATCTCCTCGCCGTTCCGCCCGCCACCGCCGCTGTCGGCCTGAAAGTGCACTGCCAAGGGAGGCCGAAACGAAGACTGTCGCCGCTGCCAGAGTTGCAAATGACTGCGAGGCAGCATCGACTGAAACGTCAGCGCTCGTCGGTCCCAGGCCCGACTCTGCCACGTCAGCGACTGCGCCACCTGCCTCCAGGAGAGCCGGTCTTGGCCGCCGTCCCCGGATTCCCCCGCCACCCCTGGCAGCCCCGGCACCCCCCCGGTCAGCCACGGAAACATGCGTCGGCAAAACATCCGCCAGCCATGGTCCTGCATGAGCTGGTGCAGCTGCCGGCACGTTGAGCCAAGGTGCGCATGGTCGCGAGCCGTCTCGAGCTGTCCCAGGATCAAGAACAAGACGTCGACGGGTAGTCCATCCAGCGTCGTCGCTGTCGCCATGGCCCGCGTCGGAGAGCTCTGGCTTTGGCTGCCCATGAGATTTCAATGGGGGCGGGGCTGCTGCCCACGGCTCGCCAGAGAAACGCACAGGAAAAGATCCGCCCCAAGCAAAACACTGCTGGTAAAGTAGAACAGAGACAAGGGCAATAAGAAATCTCTGCTAGGTTCCGGCCATGCAGCTGTCTGGGCTCTGCTTTGCTGTAGAGTGGTCGAAATGGAGGTGAGGTTGGAAAATAAAATGGGGCGACTACGACTAGTGAACGAATCAAGAAAGTGGGGCTTTCCAGAACCTCTCTCTTCTTTCAGCCTTTTTACAGCAGCTAGGCTTCTCAACTGGGCTATTTTCCAGTCCATTTTGCTTTGACCTCGTCTTAAGACAACTCTTGGGAACGCCAAAGGGCCGATCACTCATGGTGCTTCCTGCTGAGATCGTTGTGCAGTACTTGTTTGCCTGTAATGGCGCAACGCCGGAATTAAGAAAGACCGTTCGACGTCAGCTGACCGCTGAATCACATGTACGAATGACAGCCTGCCGGCAGATCCAACACCGGCGGTCGCCCGAACCGGCGCCTCGCTCCGGAGAAGGAATGCTGACATAAGGAGGGAAGCAACTTTGGCACTGGAGAGATAGCGCTTGCTCCGCATTTCCCAGGCATTTCTCAGCACAATGACAGCGCTGGAGACGGCAGCATGTGAAAGCCGTTCCGGATCTAGCGCGCTGCTAGTACCTTTAGCGCCATGGGGCCCCCAGGAATTGCTCCAGGTGACGCAGGTGCAGCAGGCAAAAGAATGCCTCGGCACGGTCGCCACGGAAGCTGTCTGCTTAAATATCAATTCCTTGACAGTCTCGCCGGCATCCCTTGAATCTGCCATTTCGTTTTCATCTGGCCATTGATTTACGAAGGTTTTATTCTTACGCCCTTTTCTCTGCATACAGCTGTTGCATCTTTTCGCCCATTCGCCTCATCTCTTCTCTTCATCTCTCTTCTCTTCCTCATCTCTCTTTGTCTTCCTCCTCTCGAAACACTCCTCATTCCTCTCACAATGGGTGGTAAGTTTGCCCTCTTTTGATATCTCCACCCTGCTACCTGCTAACCCGCAGCTCTCGACCGCCTCTCGCAAATCTCCAGCCAGCTCGGCGGCGCCAAGCCGGCCGCCGGCAAGGCCAAGCTGCTCGAAAAGAACCCAGACGATGTCGTGGTCACGGCCTGCCTGCGCACGCCCTTTACCAAGGGCGGCAAGGGCGGCTTCAAGGATACCCAGGCCTCTGATCTCATGGCCGGCGCCTTCAAGGCGCTGCTGGAACGCTCGCGCATCGACCCGGCCTTGGTCGAGGACATTTGCGTCGGCACCGTGCTGGCTCCGGGCGGCGGCGCCACCGAGATGCGAGCCGCCGCCCTCGTGGCTGGTTTTCCGACCTCGACGGCCGTCCGCACGCTCAACCGCCAGTGCTCGTCGGGACTGCAGGCTTGTGTCGACGTGGCCAACCAGATTCGCACCGGCATGATTGAGATTGGCGTCGGTGCCGGTGTTGAGTCCATGAGCACCAATTACGGGTGAGTTTTCCACGTCTCCTTCTCCTTTCTCCTCTCCTCTCTCGTCTCGTCTCCTCTCTCCTCTCTCTTCTCCCCCGCTAACGCCCCAGCCCTGGCGCCGTTGCCGAGTTCTCAGAGCTGCTCGACAGCCACCCCGAGGCCGCCAACTGCAAGGTCGGCATGGGCAACCTGTCGGAGCAAATGGCCAAGGACCGTGGCGTCTCGCGCACGGCCCAGGACGCCTTTGCCGCCGCATCCTACCAAAAGGCCGAGCGCGCCCAGGCCGCCGGCCTCTTTAAGGACGAGATTGCGCCCCTGTCCGACATCCGCTTCGAGGACCCCAAGACTGGCGAGACCCGCACCATTACCGTCGACCACGACGACGGCATCCGTCCTGGCGTCACCGCCGAGTCGCTCGGCAAGATCCGCGCCTCCTTTGCCAAGGACGGCAGCATCCACGCCGGCAACGCCTCGCAAATCTCCGACGGCGCCGCCGCCGTGCTGCTCATGCGCCGCTCCACCGCCGAGCGCCTCGGCCAGACCATTCTCGGCAAGTTTGTCGCCGCCTCCATTGTCGGCGTGCCGCCCCTGCTCATGGGCATCGGCCCCTGGAAGGCCATCCCCAAGGCGCTCGACCTGGCCGGCATCTCCAAGGACGACGTCGACGTCTACGAGATCAACGAGGCTTTTGCCAGCCAGTGCCTCTGGTGCGCCACCGAGCTGGGCCTGCCGGCCGAAAAGATCAACCCGCTCGGCGGCGCCATTGCCTTTGGCCACCCGCTGGGCTGCACGGGCGCCCGCCAAGTGTCTACCCTGCTGTACCAACTGCGGCGCACCGGCCAGCGCGTCGGCGTCACGAGCATGTGCATCGGCACGGGCATGGGCATGGCGGCCGTGTGGGTGGCCGAGTAGGAGAAAACAACTCTTGTACCAATAGTCTAGGATAGGCATTCAGCTTGCATAATAGGCCATGAGCATGAATTATAGGCCATGATAAAACGCACTTTAGGCCATAAGCATATTGTCCTTAATGTATATTCCTACATACTACACCGGCCTACTTCTTCACCATGCGAATGTTGGCACGCGCGCTCGTGGCCTGTTTGTGCAGCAGGTCGCGGCGGTCCCACAACCCGGAGCGCCCTTCGGCCACGGCAATGATCTCGTCGCCGACGCGCTGCGCCAGCATGCCGCGGCCGCTGCCGCGCGACGGTTTCTTGTTGACGAGCTCCATCAGCCACATAAAGGCAGTGCGCCGCCGCTGGCGCGCCGTCAACGGCAGAGGCACGGGCAGCGCGCGGCCACCGCCGGCCAGGTCGGCGTACTGGCGGATCTTGACGAGGGGCGAGACCGAGTCAATGACAATGGCCAGGTAGCGTTCGGGGTCGATGGGCAGCTCGGCCGACGGCGGGCAGCCGGGCATCAGCGGCCGCGCGGGGCTCAGCTTGGGCGGCGGGGACGTGCGCAGATAGTTGAGGATCATGGCCATATCCTGGGGGTCAGCATGGGGGGGAGAGGGGGGGAGAGGAGAGAGAGTGGGAGAGGAGGGGAGGGGAGAGGGAGGAGAGGAAGAGGAGAGGGGAGGGAGAGGAGAGGGAGATGAGAGGAGAGGAGAGGAGGGGCCTCACTCTTTGCGCTTTTGCGAGCTTGCCGTCGCGCATCAGCAGCCGCGTCAGCTGCGAAATCACCGGGTCGTAGCGGTCGCGCACTTTGCGCGTCAACGGCAGCGGCACACCGGCCCGCAAAAGGTTCATGTCTGCGCCCGTGGCCGCCGCCGCCGCCTCGGCCGCTGCCGCGTCTACCGCCCGCGTCGTCGCCGTCGTCAGCCCGAACCGGTGGCCGTCCGTCTCCACGTCAAAAGGGTCGAGACCCTGCGAGAGCAGCTCCAGCTGCCGCAGCACGTGCCGGTTGGCTGGCGCAGCTTCCGCTTCTTCGGCCGGCTTTGGTGACGCCGGCGGCACCATTGGTTCGTCTGCCGGGCCGGCCGCGGTCGAGGGCGCGTTGTGCAGCCATCTCCGGCCGGCGGCCAGCCTCGGGAAAGAATAGGGCGTCTGTGCCGTGCGTGCGGGTCGGGGCGTGCGCGGTGTCTGTGCCGTGTGGAAGCTGGCCGCCCGCGAGGCTGCTGCAATGGAAGGAGATGAAGACGACGAAGACGACGACGATACGACACAGCACCGGCTGGTGCGCCGCCACAGCGGCGTGAGCCGGCTTGTCGACGACATGTCTCGAAAAGGGAGAAAAGGACAGACGTGGGACCTCAAAGGCGGCAAATCGGTTGCGGCGGACAGCAGGCGGCACAATGGGAAAAAGCCAATCGTCGAAATGCTTCACACTAAATTTGTTCTATTTTTTCCGGCCCGTAGCCCATCGCCAATACCACTATAACGGGGCCGAGGTCTGGCTCGCATTGTTGCATAGTGGGGCCCTCATCTGATATGTCCATGGCTTTTACTTCTCTGTGCACTAACTCGTTTGTTCTGCACTCTGTATTTATCCATGGTCTTTTTCCCGCATGCATAGACCAATTTCTACGTCTTATCAAGACGGGAATGTGCGACTCAGGCCATGGCATGACAGCATTCCAGTCAGACACTGCTCACGGCGGTGGCCTGTTGTACGCCGAGGTACCTGCGCAAGCCCCCTCTTTCGCCCGTCTGCACCCTTTTGCCCTCTGAATGCCAGTTTAGGCCGTTTAGGGCAGCTTATAGTGAAAGAAGAAAAACGGCCGGCAATTGGCCCGCTGGCAAAAGGCGGAGGCGAGAGATGGCGAGGGGGCCAAGCTGGCAAGAAAAAAGAAAAAAGGTCATTCTCAAGGGGCGCGAGAAACAGTCAATACTGTCTTTCCGTTTTTCCGTTTTTCTGGCTGGTCGCCCTTGCTTTGCGTCATTCTCTCTCTTTGCTTCTTTCGACAGGGGTAGACAAGCAGCTACCGGCTGGCTTTACCGTCTATTTCCTTTTGGCAAAGCGCATGCCCTGGGAGGCGGTATGGCTTACTCGTGAAAAGGCTTGTTGTCAACAAGGAGATGCGGCCAGCAAGTAGGCCAAGCTGAAGAGAAAAGTACTTGCATCGCAAAGGTACTTCTCGAGGCATTTATGCCTTTTTGCCGTGCTCAACATGCCTTGGCAAGATCTGGCGACCCTCCCCCACAGTCTCGTGATTCTGCCCACGCGGCACCATCAGGACGAGCGGGAGTGGATTCGGAAGGGCCAGATCATGGCTACTCGGAGTCTCTGCCCGGGCCTCCCAGAGTAGTGTACACTACAGCTTCCCTGTGTCGTGTCTTGGGCCAGAATTTCTCTATTGCTCTTTCTTGCCTAGTTGGATCGGGATCGTTTCTTTCTAAGACAACTCGTAATGATCTTGTACACGCTGCCACGCACGGAACCCGGCTCTCTCCAGCTGGACACGGCGGTGAGGGAAGGATCCCCGGGTGTCGATCACGAGGATGGCCGTCCTGCTCACGCTGTATGCACGCAGTGCGCCGTAAGCGAATGCTGTACATGCAAGGGCCTCCGTGCTCGGGGCAGGAGAGAGAAACAAAAGTCTGCTCGTTGAGCAATGCCGCGGACGGATGGACCTGTCAGCGGTTCGATTTTCCGAGCTGTTAGTCGTATGCCCTGATTTGCACAGGGAGCTTGGAACATTGCTGAAACCAGTCGTGGAAGAAAGCCGGAGGAATAAAATATGGATCTCGGGAGGCGGCATTTGTTGAATGCAACAGAATAACACCACAAACAAATACCAGGCTGGCACTGCCGTCACGAGTACAGTAAGCCTTTGACCTGCTTCAGCTCTACACTTCTCTCCGAAGAAGCGGCATCTCCGCATGCAAAGGGGGAAAGAAAAAAGAGATTAAGTTCACCGCCCACACAGTCCTGCGTACACTACAACCTTAATCTAGTCAGGCGATGCCAAGTAATCCCAGATTATATAGCCTTTTGCAGAGCCTATCAGTCGCCACAATTAAGTATCCGGCAGGGCCTAGCTCGCATATGGTGATCTTGTCTTGTTTCACAAGTCCGCCTTAGTGTAGACATGCGCTATTAAACCTACTGATTTCACTGTCACCATATTTGGGACTGTCGAACAAGCAGTCATCATAGCTGTTTTGGCTAACCAGCGTGTATTGTCAAACATCCCTGGCCCGTCAAGTAAAATAACAAAAAGGCACAAGCTCCAAGCCAAAGAACATTGCGCGCAAAAAAAAGACAAGAGACAAAACGGCAAAAAGGCAAAAAGGCAAAGCCAAATGATCCTCCCCACAATTCTCAGCTGATGCAGCGCAACCAAGTCGCCAAACTGATTGGCCCAATCAATACACTCCTGTTGAGGCCCTGTTGTCCACCTTGTTGGAGCGCCTTTTTTGGTTATAACCAGTGCCCTTTTTATTCCCAACTCCAGAAAGTAAATCAAATCCATCGTACAACAATCTGACAAAAACAATGTAGCTTGGACAACCCCCAAAAGAGAAGAACGACAAGGTAGACTGCAAGAATAAAGTAACACCGCTGGGTGGCAAAGAAAACAAAGTAAACTTGGGGAGACAAACAACAGGCTCCATGTGAAAAGCAAGACATCGTAAAATCATCCAAGAGGGGGCGGTAGAAGGCCAATCATCCTGTTCGAGACATGCATGAGGCATATTGCTTTTGGCCTGATCCGCTCACCAGCCTGCCCGGGAGATGGTAGGAGAAGCCGGGGTGGAACCGCCAACGAGCCAGGTCACGGCCAACTCCGCAGCGTCTTCCTTCGCATTGTTGATGTTCTTGCCGTCGTACCAGTACCGCGCCGAGAAGATGGAGCCGTACACCGACACACGGCTTGACCAAGCTGTGCGGCCGCCTAACAACCGTCCCGTGGTCAGCTCCCGTTTTCCCGCTGCCCTGGAGGCCGCGTCTGTTCTGGGGTAGGGCCCTTACCGCGTCGGTCTGAGAATATTTGGAAAGCCGGCGGCTCAATATTGCAATCTTTGCAAGCGTCTGTGGGGTGTCGAGTCAGCACGAGTTTTACAGCAGACAAGGAGAGTCGGCTGGAACACACCGGCCAATCTGTCTTGCCAAGTCGGAACGACGGCGCCCTTCTTTCCCGGGCTGCCGGACGAAGAAGAAGACGAGCTCGGCATGTTTGAGGTGCAACTGTCAGAGTGATTCTTGGTGGTTGGTGCAGTAGACGACGGCAAGGCCGAGAAGGTGTTGCGAAATCGAGTGCGTGGTTAGTTTGTGTAAGTGCAAGCAAATAGTGGATTATAGGTAGAAATAGAAAGAGAGGTAATTTAGGAGCCTTGCTTCTTCAGAAATGGCAAAGTTTGGGGAGAGTAGGAGACTGTGGAGGGAGCTTTATATGTCCCAGGAAAGGCGGCTCACAGCTTCGTTGAGTTGTTTCGTTTCGTGGCAGCCCATGACTAGACTGGACTGCTGTGGAGACCGGTCCCTGTTGCTGCTCCTTTCTGGCGATGCCTCTCTCCAGTGCATTACAGCATTTTCGCCATTTGTTGCTTCCGACGGTTGCAAGTATTAGGCAGACAGATTGTTACCATATTACCACAACATAGGCTGCACACACGTACGGGCAACTGCATGTTTTGTGCTTCAAGGCGATGGAGAGGTAGAGAGGTATGGTGCCCAGGACCATCCTACTCTTTGCAGTCTTTGCTTGGGTCAAAATTACGCTGGCTTGGGCTTTGCTCTTTTGCTCGTGCTTCCTTTGCTTTTTCCTTGCTTTCTTGTTTTTTGTCTTTATTTTTGTCTTTATTTTATTTTGCTTTCCTTTCTTTTTCTTGGCCTCAACCGTTTGGTGCTGCGACTCTTGTAAGACAGTTCGCACCTTGCCGAAGAAGGGAGATGGGAGGACGACACTGGAGTCAGAGGGGCTCGCTTTGGGCGCTGCTTGTACACTGCTTGTCTGTGTTTCTCGAGGGTGCTCCGTAGTGTGGTGCACACTGCAGCCATGGACAGTCTGGGGCCAGTTAGGCGGCATGCATTGACGACACCACCAATAAGGCACCAGAGGCAGTGAAATATGGCCGCAAAGCGCACTTGACTTTTGTAACTGGCGTGTAGCTGCCGTAGACGCTGCATGGCCAGGCTGTGTCTGCCGCACCTGAATCGATGTTTCTTTGACACGACTTTTGGAAACGCAAACATCGCTGTGCTGGCGGCCAGCCGCAGAAACTCGCAAAGAGACAAAAATGAGCCGTGCCGTTATCCGTGCCCGAGGGTGTTTGTTAAGGCTACAGCAGCCAAGGCGAGAAAGCGCCAGGGAAGACCAGCACGAGCCGATTTGCGAGACGGTCAGAGTCTGGAGAAACCTTCAAGCATCCGCCCCGATTTCCATTGCCGTTGGCTGTCCGTCCAATGGCATTGGTGTGTGCGATGCGGTGTCTTTTTTTGGCCGTACAACAGCTGGCATCACTGCTGTTATTCGTATCTGTCGGCCAAGATGGGGGTCGGGTTTAGCAGCCCTCGCGCACTACACGTAGGCTTTCCAGCAGCTAAGATTGTGTGGATCGTGGGCAATTGAGCGGTTGACTTTTTATGTGTGCCAGCCACGAGAGTTGATGCGAGCAACCACCGCCCCAAAATACCGCCATTTGAGGCGAAACGAAATGGATATCGAAAAGAAAAGGAGGTGAGCAGTGAACCTTGCCCCTTTCCATGCACATGCTCTTTCCATGCAAGGCACACCCAATCGGCGGCATCAATCCGCCTGTGCTGTCCCATTCCATCGGGTGCTGGCCGGTTGATGTGGCTTGGGCCAATGCCGTTGTATTCTGCGCAAAGAGGCAGCGGGGTGCCGGGCATCGCTGAGCAAGGAGCAGAACAAAATGCCGTTGTCAGCTCGGTGTCTCGCACCATGTCGCAGTTCCCGAGGCGCAGGATGAAAGAAAAAGAGCATTTAGCGCTAGGACGGAGCCTGAAATGCATCGTCGTCAATACCGGACGTGCCAGCACGGCATCCCACCTCACCTCCTGTTTTCAGCCACCCTCTTCCCCTGACCTGCTGATGTCCATGCGCTTCGTAGGTCGTACGTGGGAGTGACGTGGACTCTGTACATTGCTGCCAGGGCCGCCAGGGCCGCCAGGGCTGCCAGGACCTGGCCCCCACGATAAATGCTTCCGCGTGGCCATGCTGCTCCGGTCTGGCGATGCCGGCGGTGCCGTAAACTATCCGTGCCGTTTGCTTCTGGTGGATTCCATTTCGGGTAGCTGTCTTCCGCACCCAAGCCCGCCCAGATGTACACGGTCCTATCGGCTTTCTCGCAAGCATTCCGCATGTCGCAATAGCCGTAGTGGTCGCGATCACGCCAAAATGTGTAACCCCGGCTTCCCGTCCGGACGGCCGCTGTGGAGAACAAAGGGCCAATCCTGTTGCTGATCATTTTAGCTATAGCGCATCAGAAACACGCACATGTGCATGTAGCCAACGGGCTTTGGACAAGAAATGCCAACACTGCGCTTCTTCACACACCAGTGTTATTATTAGCTCTGCACTCTTCGCTGGCACTACCACACCCCTTGTAAGGCCGCTATCAGGCTGCTCCCAACACCAGGCAAGAAAAGTTGTACTTACCGCTGTTGTTGGGGAATCATGCCGCCGCCTGCCCAGACAGAATAACAACAGACCTGGCAATCCCCTTCAGCTTTGCTGTCGATCTTGGCGTCATAACAGGGTCCTGTCGCGCAAAAACCAGCGCGGCTGCCTGCCCAAGTCGCATGCTTGCTCTGGTCGAGTAAGGCTGCTGTAAGCTGTCCCTTGGCATCTCATATTTGTACTGAAGTCGCCTAGGAGCTTGGGTTGGCGACTGTCACCACTGCTGTCAGGGGCGAAGCCATTTTCATGTGTTGCGGCAAGGGCTATGGCGATAGATGAGCTGACCGCTTTGGAAAATGAGATTGTGTTCTTTGGCTGAAGTCGGCCGCAAAATTCGTCTGTGGAATCAAGCAAGCGCCATACCGCACTGCAAGGACATAACTGGCGGTTAAACAAGCTCAGCTGTTTGTTGAGAATGCTGGGGGAAAACGACTTGATTGGAGTTGAAAGAGCCGAATTTGCGCGCGTTGATGCAATGAAGCCGGGCACAAAAGCTGCAGATTTTCTGGTTTAGCTAGGAGCAAGACGACCATATATGCTCTCCGACTTACTCGAACACATCAGTGTGCCTTTATTTGAAGAGAAGAGAAACTCAAGGCCTATGGCAGTTCGCTCGTTGAAAACCGTTGTTGATACCGGAGAAATGGACAAGGACAGAATGAGCCGAAACAAGAGTCTCTGAGCAGGTTATATGAAATTATGGCAGACTGTCTATCAAGTGTACAAAGCAAAGAAGGTACGATGGGCCATTACAATTAGGTGCTGCGCAACAAGTAGGAGGGCAGGAACGAAGCTGCCAGGCTTGTTGGCATGGGACTTGGGGAAGGCCCGATTTAGATACTCATTCGCTGGGAGAAAGTCCCTCTTTCCAGGCCAACAGAAATCATGATTTCAATGACGCCATAAACTTGATGCTTGATTTGCCTCATAGAAGCGAAGACTGGTTGTATTTGGCAAGGCTCTCGTCGTTGCATTTGCTTGTGAGGCCCTTCCATTAACGCGCAGTCCCACGAGCACATGGCTGCGGCATGAAAGTGACAGCAATTTTTCATCCACTAACATTTACTGTTTCTCTCTTCTTAAAGCAACGGGGACGGTTGGGCACGCATTTGCCTCGAAAGCCCGGCTTGGAGACTTGCGTGCCAAGAGAAAGCAGCATCGACGGACAGTCAGAGTGCAGCCAACAGGCGGCAGGACGCAGGCAGCTGGAACCAGAGAACATGCGAAACCACGCAACTGCGTCTGGGAGAAGCTCTTGTAAAAGACGTCCTTCTTTTCTGGTCTTCTGCTGCATGCTGTGCTTCTTGGTACTCCCAACAGTGGCAGCCGCGTGCAGTGACGACGCCGACAGAAATGACAGCAGGAGAGGGCCACAGCCGCAACGGGCAATATTTCAAACAAGCGAGAATAAAATATTGCACTTGCAATCTTGCACGGCATTTACACGACATCAACTGAAATTTCACGGCATCAGCAGACCAAATGCCCTTTTGGTTGGTGGCCACTGCTTCCTGTCACCCCGAACGAGAAGCATCTAGAATACCAGCAAGAACCGAATTGAAGAAGATAAAACGGGGCACCCGAGGCAGAAAAGAAGAAGAGAAAACAGGACACTCGAAACAAAACGAAAAAATAAAAGACCTGGCATCAACGGTATGGCAAAGACAAGACTCGCAACTGTATCGACTGGAATCGTCCAAACCAAGCCACTTATCAAGGACAAATCCACTTCCGGCTGGCAATCTGACGCTCAACAATTGCAAAGATTGAGGTTGGGAGAATACGGCGAGGCAGGTTGAGTACCACCTGTTGGCATCCGTCAAGCCCGGCTGCTTTGCGACTTGACAGGGGACAATCAGTGTACATACACTACGACGCAGTGCATACGCTACACTACACTAGTGCAGTCCCGCAAGCGCCGCGGCTGCTCTGGGGAAGTGCCTCGTTACCTGGAGACTCCGCAAATTTGGGCTTGAACCTCGGCATGTTCCTGCTTTCAGCCGAGCGGCCACCCATGACGACTCTCACTGGCACGAGCTATGGAGCCTGCGAGCAACTGCGTTTAATTTCGTCCTTTTGCGAGTTCTGGCCGCGCTCTCTTCTTTTTTGCGCCGTTTCTTCACTTGCAACATTGCATCCGCTGTCTCCCTGTCGCCTCCTATCGCTGCCCTTTGTTGGTTCGGCGGTGCCTGATTATCACTTACTGGAGCTCTTTGCGTTTCGTCTGACAGCAGCTGCGCAGCATCGAAGCATTTGATATCACTAAATATGCCTCTCAACACAGAACTCACTCGCCGTCTGGGGATCAGAGGTAAAGGCTACCTCTTCCCGCACCGATCGTAGCGGCTCGCTTGGACTCGTTTGTGCGCCGCCGGCTAACGTTTTGTTTTCCATCCTATAGTCCCGGTCGTGCAGGGCGGCATGATGCATGTCGGTATGTACTGCCTCTCCACTGCGCTGGCTGGTCAAATCAGTTTTTGTTGCTTGATGCACGTGTACTAAATCCAGTCAGGCTATGCCGAAATGGCGTCCGCTGTGTCCAACGCTGGCGGCCTGGGTATCATCACCGCCCTGATTTTCCCCACACCCGAAGAGCTGCGCAAGGAGATCCAGCGCTGCCGGAAGCTGACAGACCGGCCGTTTGGCGTCAACATTACGCTGCTGCCAGCGGCCGTGCCGCCCAACTACGAGGCCTATGCCCAGGCGGTGATTGACGAAGGCATCCGCGTTGTGGAGACGGCAGGAAACAGCCCCGGCCCGGTGATTTCCAAGCTGAAAAAGGCTGGAGTCATTGTGCTGCACAAATGCACTACGATCCGCCACGCGCAGAGCGCTGTCAAGCTGGGTGTCGACTTTCTGTCCATTGATGGCTTTGAGTGTGCCGGGCACGTGGGCGAGTCCGATATCACCAATTTCATTCTACTGAGCCGCGCCCGACAGACGCTCAAGGTGCCGTTTATCGCATCCGGTGGCTTTGCCGATGGACAGGGCCTGGCAGCGGCGCTGGCCCTGGGCGCGTGCGGCATCAACATGGGCACGCGGTTTATGTGCACGGTTGAGTCGCCGATCCACCAGAACATCAAGGAGGAGATTGTGCGAGCACAGGAGACAGATACGGCCCTGGTCTTGCGGCGATGGCGCAACACAACCCGGCTATACAAGAACAAGGTGACCGAGGAGGCACTCAAGGTCGAGCACGAGAGCAAGACGGGAGACTTTTCCGAGATCATGCCGTTTGTCAGTGGCAAACGGGGTCGCCAGGTGTTTATCAACGGTGACCCAAACTACGGAGTAAGTGATTTCTTGTTTCCCTCTTTTGTTTCTGTATCTGACCAAAAAGGTTTGGACGGCAGGCCAGGTCATTGGCCTCATCCACGACATTCCGACCTGCGCTACGCTCTTGGCTCGCATCGAGAAGGAGGCCGAGGATACGTTGCGGGAGAAGCTGGCCATCATTTCGCCGCCGGAGAGTAAACTATAGACAGAATAGAGGCAGGTCAGTACAGGAAGCGGCGTGCTTTGACGTGTAAATATACTCGTACAAATGGAGCGAACAGGAATTGTTTTGTACTTGGTGATTTGTGGAAGAGTATGTAAAACGCGCATATTGGAGAGCCTTACACTTAAA
Organism: Graphilbum ipis-grandicollis; assembly: GCA_019925625.1. Lineage (NCBI taxonomy): Eukaryota > Fungi > Ascomycota > Sordariomycetes > Ophiostomatales > Ophiostomataceae > Graphilbum > Graphilbum ipis-grandicollis. Next base: position 627,275 of record JADHKH010000002.1, on the reverse strand, counting down.
TTCTTAGGGGAAACCCGGGCAAAGGGCTGATGAAGAATACAAGCGCAGCGGTTCTTAATTGTTTGGTGCTCCGCTCTAATCACTAGGCTGAGACTAATAGCGGTAGCCTTGCGGCACCTGGGGGCAGAGCTTTGCCGTCGCTCTTATCGTTCTGCTTCCCCACCTTTATTAGTACTAAACCAACGTCACTTCATCCAACCGTCTACTATTTTCATTGTCTGAGCTGCCGTGACGGCAAGGAAATCAAAGAACAGACGCGCACAATTTCTGCCTTGGGCGCTGATGGAAGAGTCCGTTTGTTTGTCTTGGCGATGCACCACCGCCAACAGCTAGCCATTGTGTCATCCAAGGTCGTCACGGCGCCCCTCCTTCGCCAAGCTGCCAAGCAACGACGTCCCACCTCAGGCTTGGCGGTTGGCCATTAAAACGACGTACTCTCCCTGTCTGCCTCGTAGAACGCTGCCGCGTGTGTTTTGCAGTTTTGTCGGCTCTTTGTACGATTGAGCGAAAATGTTGGTCGGAGCACGTTCCCGGCACGTGTCTTGAGAACCGTGTTGATAGTAACACGCACAGCATTCCAGGAGAGGTTGCTACTGCTAAAATCAATGCACTTTCCATGTTGTTATTGTTTCGATAGGAAGCCGACCCGGGCCCCACTGTCATAGTATGAATCAGGCCCTAAACCGGGCTGACAAAGGCATGGCTGGCCCACCCCCGGAATACACCAGTCATAATCGCTTCAGTTTCCCCACCAAGTACTTTTATTACTAATATTTCGGTACAACCTTGGTTGACAAGAGTCTCCCGTCCTTGCATTCTACACCATTGCTGTATTTTCTGAACCTCGTTCTTTTTTATTCTTAGGGTTTACTTTATTCTATATACCTATATGCTCTTCGAGTGACGGGCCCTAGTTTGCCGCCACCCATTCGCCCAAAATGTCGCAAAAGAAGAATCAGCCCATGTCGATGGAGGCTATCCTGGACGAGGAGCGGCGTGCTATTTTGGCCCTGCTAGAGGGCCCGGCCAGAAAACCGTCTTCCAGCTTGGCAGCCGCAGTTAGGTCTGCGTCGCCCTTTGGCAACAACCCGCGGTCGCCTGTGCGGAGTCTGCTGGATGTGTCGGGCGATGAACCCGTTGCCGGGTCGAGCGGCACAACGGCGGCAGCCGGCAAGGCAAAGGGCAAGAGCGAAAGCCCAGCATACACGGCGCCTCGGATACGAAGCATGCTGGATGTTGATGGTCCGCCACTAGCAGCGCCCGCCGTCCGCAGCATGTTGGACGTGGACAGCCCGCCGCCGCCCGCTGCTCTGGCCGCGACGGGCCTGGGAACGGTGCGGAGCGCGCAGAACTCGCCTACGGAGCCGAAACACGGCATGGAGCAGCCCGGAAGCCAAGAGAAGCAGCACCTCCGGAGCTGGTCCGATGCTGTCAGCCGACCGGCCGACCCTTTTGCGCGGTCCAGCCGCGTCGATCCCACGGCCGACTACCAGTTCTCCGGCATCATCACCAGCCGCGAGTCGCCCATGCTGCAGAGACGCAGCCTGGCTGGCCCGAGCACGTCTGCCGCCGCCAAGCGGGCCGGCGGCGGCTCCCTGGGCAACCTGGCCCTCGCTCATCAGACTCTGCCACTGCATGGCCGGCCGCTGGCCGGCAGCACTCGACGCGGCTCGGCACACCAATCCAAGTCGCCCAGCAACCGGTCCGCGTCGCCGCCCCTGAGCCTGGCCGCCCGCAAAATGAGCCCGGCCGGGCAGGCCTTGTTTGCGGAAAACCAGCAGTTTGATATGCAAAACGCATACCGGCGGCTGTCCGATGCCAATCTGGCTCGTTCGGGCGGCAGTCTCAGCGAGCTGCCGCTGCGTAAGCGCTCAGACGACCAAGGCGCGCACGGCCGTCGCCTGACAAAAGACTACCTTGTCCAAGACGGGGATGAGTTGATGGACGAGAGCAGCGAAGACGACACCTCGTCGTCGGACGATGATGACGAAGCAAACCGTGGTAGAAAACCGGCACGCACGCTCTCGGGCGATGCCAAGGGCAAAAGCATCGCCGGGCCAGGCCTTGGCAGCAGCAGCCATCAGCCGTTGAGCCTTTTGGCAGCAGCCGAAGCAGAACGTGGGTTGGAATTCTTTCTTCTTTTCTTCTTTCTTCTTCTTTCTCTTTTCTCTTCGCCACTGACCTTACCAGGCGTCGAAGTAGCCGCACAACAGCCAAAGCACCAATACCGGTCACTTTTGGACGAGCCCGAAATCACAGTCACCAGCCCATCAGGGGAAAGGGTGAAGCCGAGAAAGCCGGCAAAGCCCAAGGTGCACCCAAACAGCAGCTTTGATGTGCCGTCCCGCTCGCAGTCACAGTCACCACTGTATTCCGACGAAGAGGCCGAGTACTCGAACATTAAGCGAGCACAAAACTTGATCGTTTCCATGACGCCCATCATAACGTCGCCGGAAACGCAACGCTCGATTCGAATCATGTATCGCGGCGACTTTAAGCGGGTGCAAAGAGAGATTCTAGACAGCGGGCGCCGCCGGCCAAGGAAATACCTGGCAGCGACCGACCTCAGCGAGGAGTCTACGCATGCGCTGGAGTGGACGGTGGGGACTGTTCTTCGCGACGGCGATACGCTCATTGCCATTTACTGCGTCGACGAGGAGACGTCCGTTCCCATACCTGAAGGCGCCAATGAGCCGGAAACGACGCGAGAACAAGCGGCTGCCGTCTTGGCCACGACCAACACGGGCAGACTGCCCGGCATATCGTTGAGCCCGCTTCTCAGCCCGGCCTCGCCCTCGCCGTCACCGTCGGTGCCGTCACCGTCGGTGCCGCCGCATCCAGAGGAGCCCTCCTTGCAGCCGGCCGCGCCCGAGCTCACGCCGGCCGAGGAAGAACGGCGCGTAGCCGTCCAGGACATTACGAACCGTGTGGCCCGGCTCTTGCGCAAGACCCGCTTGCAGGTGCGCGTGATTGTCGAGGTGATTCAGTGCAAATCGCCCAAGCTCTTGATCCGAGAGGTGATTGATCTGGTCAACCCGACGCTCGTGATTCTCGGGAGCCGTGGACGAAGCGCGCTCAAAGGGTATGTTGGTTCTCTCGTCGGTGCACGTTTTCTCTACTGACCTCGACCGCAGAGTGATTTTGGGGTCTTTTTCCAACTATCTGGTAGCAAAGAGCTCTGTCCCGGTCATGGTGGCCCGGAAGCGGCTTCGGAAACAGAGCAAGTACCGGCGATCGGCAGCCTCGCTCATCAACAACCTGAGCAGCCCGACAACAAGAAGTCTGGCAAACGCCATAATCGACTGAGCTGTTGGGTTTACTTTTTCGACTTTTCTTTTCTTTTGATTTTTTTGTGCTTTTCTTCTTTCTTCTTCTTTGGTTTATTGTCTATCTTCGGAAAGGAGCGTGTCGTTGCCTCAGCGGGACAATGTCCAAAGGTGCCTTTTAGCGATGCTTACAGCGGACCCAGAGGTCTATTACAACAATTGTTATTGTTTAGCTATTTGTGAATTTGAATCCCAACTGTTATGATTGACAATGGGCATTTTATCTTGTTTGTTGGGTCCGATAAGAATGAACTGAGCTACCGTGAATTATGTTCCCGGGATGGTGGCCAATGAAAGCCAACAATCATCTTAAGACAAGACGATCCACACACTGGAAACAATGTTTCTTTGCCAAGATAAAAGCATTATTATCTTGCTTCTAGACGGGCAAAAGTGTGGGAGTTACATGCGGTGAGTGTCTTGAGCGGGTTCGAGGTGTGGTTTAGAGTGGGTCCACGCGGGATAGAGGGGTTATTGGTTTAGCGCCGTTTGTTTAAGTGCTTTTAGCAAAGGAAACGCGCCCGCGACGAGTTGTTATCGGTGTCCCATGACGCATCAGCCGGTCCTAAACAACAAACATGAAGTATACGGCCGTGTGGTGCATGACTAGAGCGGCAGCGAGAGAGAGGAAAGACTCAAAGGTGTGGTAGGGAGAGGGTAAAAGAAAAGGCGGGGCAAGTAAAGAGGAAGCACCGTTTTTTGTTCTTGTATCACTGTGCAAATAAAGTGTAGTTTTGACTGGGCATTGGTATGAGAGAGTACGTGTCTGGTCCAGCGCCATACGAATCTGCAAGGCGTTCTTGATTGGGCAAGAGCGATGGCATTGAATGGAGGGAGAACAATGGGGCAGTTGCAGCGGGCGTTGGCGGCCCATAGCGTGTAGGTACAACAATAAACAACCTAACCTCGTGGTAAATACGGAGCCATGATTCCCCACTTGCTTCTCAGCGGCGGCCGCCTGTCTCACGTTGCCAGCCTCTCGATTTGCGCGGGGCCCAATCTCGTCAACCGGCGACCGACTGGAAGCAAAGAAGAATCACAAAAGCGCACAGAACAAGGACTATCGAGTTTACTGGAGCAACCTTGAGTTTTCTTGTTATTGCCCGGCTATCTGCATCGATCAGAGCGTTTTGCCCCATATTTGGATGCAAGAGTTGTCGACGAGAAAAGATTCGAAAGAAGAGAAGAAACAAGAAAACGAAAGAAGAAACAAAAAAACGAAAGAAGAAACAAAGAAACGGAAGAAAAGAAGCATTTACTGTTCATTCAGACGACTTGGCCTGTCAAGTGTTGCAGTTTCGTCGCTTATCTATCTTGCAGAACTAACGCGGAACCACAACTCACTATACCCCCCCCTCTCGTCTCTCCTTTCCTTACCGCCATCGCCTCTCCCTTCCTGGCCCTGTATCTGCTTTTGACGAGGGACGCTGCCAGTCCCGCTTGTCAAGCAAACAGCCTAGCCGTCGGCCGTGGGTCCTCTCAAGTTTCCCTCACCTTTTCTCTGTCTCACCTGTTCTCCCCCCCTTCTTCCCCCCCCTTCTTCTTCTCCTTGTCCCCCCTCCCCTTCTCCTCATGCAGCCTCTTTTCGCTGTTCACAACAACGTCTCACTGTTGAGTGTGAATATTGCGCCCAGCACCTACCTGGCCTCCTTTTTGATCCTGCTCGTCTTTGTGTCTCTCTATATCCCGCGTCTACCGTTTCTGTCACGCGTGCCGGCCCTGTTCAGTTCTCGCCGACGCCGCAACGACCAGCGCTTGCCCCGTCCGAGCGCGTACGACCTGCTAGTCGATGACAACGACGCCATCCCCGACGCGGCTTACTACCAGCAAGCACTCATCAGACAGCGACAGCATCAACAACTACTGCAGCAGCAGCAGCTCTTGTACGCTGATCCGCGGTACCGCCAGCTTCCGCCGCTGCCATCACGGGCACTGCTGAGGGAGCACGGCGAATCAGACGAGGAGTTTGACGAGAAATCGCTGGCGCGAAAGCTGCGCAAGCCCGATAAGAGCCGAATATCAGCCCTGCGAGATCAGGAGAAGCGCAAGCGGAGCGGAGACAAAAGCAGCAACAGCCGAAGCAGAAGCGGCAAAGGCAGCAAAAGCGACCGAGACGACGGCGACAGGCGAAGCGCGAAAGCCGCCTCTGGAAGCAGAACCCGTGCGTCCGAGTCACAAGCTCTCGCTGACAACTCACGCTCGACTGACTTGGCAGTGCAGCAACGAGACACGCGCGATAGGCGCTTTTTTACTGAAAGCAGATGCGACAGTGACTCACCGGCAGACAGAGACGAGCACACGGGTGCAGATGCCGGCCTTTGGCTTGCCCTCGGGGCCGCTGGACGTTTTGTCACCCAATTTCGACGCGTCGAACCAGCCGAGACGGCCGGGGCCGCTGGAAGTTTTGTCACCCAACTTGGACACGCCGAACCAGAGGCGCTCGCGCAGCCGCAGCCGCAACAGCTTGAAGCACCAGTCGCCAGGCTCGCCAACACCCCAGAGTCGCCTGGTCCCGATGGAGTACCCCCCAGCCCACTCCGGCTTTCTCGAGAGCGACACCGAGAGCATGCGCGATTCGGTTTCCGCCGGTGGTTTCAGCCCGCCGGCGTGGCGACGCCTCGAAAACGGCGGCCGTAGCTCGGGCTTTTGGTGTGGCCGCGACAATATCCTGGGAGAGCAGTCTGCCTCTGGGGTCGACCAGTTTGGCCGAGAGCTGTCTGCCTCCGAGGCCGACCAGCTTGGCCGGTTTACACCTCCCGCTGCTCTGCGCCAATACGCGGCGGCGATGCGCAACAGGCGCTTTGATGGTCGCCGTTTGCTGTCTCGAGAGTCCAGTCCGGGCTACGACAGTGCCGACGACGTGTTTGACGAGTATCCCGCCGCAGAGAACTTTTGGCGACAACGGGACACTGACAACTTGTGGCGTCAGCGAGACGCCGACAACTTGCGGCGACAACAGGACACTGACAACTTGTGGCGACAACGGGACGAGGCCGACATTCTCGAGCAGGCAGCGCGGACACGTCTGCCCGGCAGCGAAAGCCCAGAACAGTATCGAAGTCCCGAGCCCGAATTTAGATTTCCGGGCGGCGCCATGGACCGGGACGGCCGAATGCACAATCGATCAGACAGGGAGCCCGGCATGAACGAAAAAGAGCAGCAGCCAGAGTCCCAGGAAGCGTGGGACCAATGTAGGCAATCCAAAGGCCGCCAAGCATGCAGACAAGTATTGAGCCACTAACTTTTGCTAGGCATTCGACTGCCGATGCGTTCACAAGTCCATCAGCGGTCAGAGCTGGTCGAAGCCTTGATCGGCATGGTGCGCCACAGCGTCAGAAACATGGACCGGTCTTGGGTGCAAATCGCCTGCACAGCGCTCATGGCCTTTTTGGCCTTTACGACTATACGGTCGCTATTCCGGCCGGCGGGCGGCTCTTGCGTAGGCCCGGACCTGGTCGGCGTGGCAGGGATTGCGCGGTCGCTGGAGCCGCTAATCTACTACTCGGAAAGCGGCGTGGCCCAGGTCAGCGACTTGCAAGCCACGAGCGTGGCCGTATGGGATTTGGGCGAGAGCGTGCGTTTGAGCAACCTGACGTCGACGACGATCCTGGTGCAGCGACTGGACGAGCTGAGCGAGAGCCTGGAGACGCTGGCGGTGGAGCTGACCAAGTTCTTTGCCAATGTGGACGGGGACATGGACAGCGTCCTGATTGTAATGGACTGGGCGCGGCGCGAGCTTTCGCAGCTGCAGCAGGTGCCGTCGCGGCCGCTGACGGCCGCCTACGACAACATCCACAACCTGCTGAGCACGACGGGCCTGCTGGAGAACACGACGACGGGGGCGCCGACACGGATCGGGGCCGTGGCGACGATGCTGTTTGGCCTGTCGGGGCCGCAGCGGACGCGGACGACGCTGCGACGCACGTTTAACGAGTTTTTGACGGTGTTGGAGGACGCCATTAGCTCGGAGCTGCAGCACAGCCTGGCGCTGATCCGAATGTTTGAGTCGATTGAGAACCAGTTCCGCAACCTGGCGCGCACTGTGGCGCGGGAAGAGTCGATGCAGGAGGAGCAGCACACGGACATGCTGTCGAGCCTGTGGACGCGCATCCTGGGCCCGAACGCGGGCGAGGTCAAAAAGTACGAGCACAACCGCGAGCTGCTGCACGATCTGCGCGACAAGACAGTGCACAACAAGGGCGTGCTGCTGACGCACAGCCACAGCCTACAGGCGCTCAAGACCAGCCTGGAGAGCGTGCGGCGCAAGATTGTGTCGCCGCTGGTGCGGTCCTTTAACAGCAGCACGCTGACGCTCGAGGACCAGATCCGCGGGCTCGAGGACGTGGGCGTGCACCTGGAGCGGGTGCGCAGCCAGCAGCGGAGCCGGCTGTTTGAGTACATTACCGGCATGGGGCGGCCGGGCTACGGGCGGCTGTACAGCGGCAGCAGCGACGACGTGGACCCGAGCCGCATGATTGAGGATTAGCAGTTTGCGAGGGGTGAGAGCTTGTTTTGAGGCGTTGTATTGTCTTGAGGCTTGTTTGAGAGGCTTGTTTTGAGGCGTTGTATTGTCTGTGAGAGGCTTGTTTGAGAGGCCTTGTATTTGCATATTTGTGATTGTCTTGTATCTACTGTAATGTAATCGGACTTGGCTGTCCTGGCGTTTGATATAGCAGATAGACGAGGCGAGAAAAAGCGTCCATGTCAGACATGGCAAGCGAGAGAATGAATAGCTTGCAGTCATTTGTTTACTTCCCTAATGGGACACTTGATTATTAACGCCCAAAAAGACTTTCTATAACCTGCCACCGCTGTCTCTTCCATTTCATTACCTTTTCTTTATTGTTTTAAACCAGCAGCGCTCCCATTTCATAAACCCTGCCCAAACGCGAACAAGTCCTGGTACACTGTGCACGCAAACTGTAAAAACGAGGACGAGTAAAACATGGACGAGAAGCATCGTGGCAGCAAAAGTTGAGAAAGAGTAAATAAATAAGCGGGCTCTCCCCCCTTTCTCTCGAGCAGCAGAAGAACCTTGACCGTAGCCGTCGTCTCGGCCTCGTTCGCACCGAGAGAAAATAATGGGTATATATGAGTGAAAAGTAGGAGTAAAAACAACGGGGAGAGACAGGCCCCGCCGGGGAGGGAGAGAAAATCAAAGTTTATGCGCCGAGCGGCAGTAGCAGCAGTAGTAGCACGCCGAGAAACCCAAAAAACGCCGTCCTTTCCATCCTGGAATGTATCAGCTCTAATATGTAGAAAACGAAAACAAGTAAGCCCCCCTGAAGACGGAACACGGCAAAAAGCAAAAAACAAAAAGCAGCAGCGCTCTTCTATGATGAAAAGAAAGAATAATAGGTTAATGGCCCATTAAAAGGTGCTCCAGTTCCAGTCGCCGGGCACGCTCTGCGCCACATCGGGAGCCCGGGGCATCGTGGGCGTGCCGGGGGCGCCGGGCCGGCCGGAAGCCGCCAGAGCCATGACCGGGCTCGTCGGGGCAGTGGCGGAACGGCCAATGTTGGCCTTGATGGCATTGCGGATGTCGGCCGTGGCGGCAGAAGTGGCTGCAGCGGCGGCAGACGCCGCATCGGTCGACGATCCGCCGTCGCCGTTGCCGGCGCGAGGCGTGCTGCTGCCGTTGCTCGAGGCGTCGGAGCTGTTGGCGCGCGAACGCCAGGCCTTGAAGTCGCGGAAGCAGTAGGCACAGGCGCGGCTGGGCGTGCCGCGCGGGTTGTACTGGGCCTTTTCGTCGAGCGGGATCTCAAAGGCCGAGTGCATGTCGCAAAAGATGTTGCCGCAGCGGCGGCAGTGATGGCGGCGGGTAAAGTAATTAAAGTATTTCTTGCAGGTGGGCTCGTCGCACACAGACGACTCCATGTCGGGCTGGCCGGTTAGTCAGAGCTCAAGCAGCCGGGCTGCAGGGCCACATACCTTCCAGTGATTGCGCGAGGGCACGCCCTGCACGGCGGGAAAGAGGTCGAGGTTTCCCCAGGCCGAGCTGACAGACTTGCCGCTGTCGTTGGTGGCGCGGCGGCTGAGACGGCGAATGTTGAAGGCGCCGAGGCCGGGCAGGCTGATGAAGCTGCCGCTGGCACGCGCGGACCAGCGCGAGTCGCAGTCGGAGCCCGAGCCGCTGCCGTCAATGGCGTCGTCGTCGTCGCCGTCGCTGCCACCACGGACGCCCTCATCACTGCCGTCGTCGGCGACACCGGCGCCAGCGCCACCGTCGAGCTCGGCCTTGCGCTGGCGGGCCTGATTGGGCCCCTCGCGAGACGGGTGCTCGGTCGGGCGCAGGACGGCCGGGATGTAGAGCGGGCGGACCTGGCGGGTGTGGTAGGCAGACTTGGGCGAGGCCGGGGCGCCGCTGTTGGAGGTGCTCAGAGGCGAGATCTGGGGGTGGTACTGGGGCGCGATCTGGGCAGCGGTGGCGGCATTGGCGGCATGGACAAAGGGTGTGCTGTACTTGAGATTGTTGCGGTGGTGCTGCGGCTGAGGCAGCGGTGGCGGCATCGGCGGCTGTTGCTGCTGTGCGGACTGGAAGGCGGCCAAGGAAGGCATGTGTGAATGCTGGGACGCCTGGTAGAAGCCGTGCGCAGCGGGAGCACGGGGCAATATAAAGTCGGTGGCCATGGTGGGAGGGAGAGCAGAGGCAGAGAACGAGACGGGCGCGAAACCGAGGGGTGAGGCGGTGCCGGAGTTGTGGGTGAGGCGGAAACGCGGAAGAGGCCGAGACAGGTCGCGTGCCGATGGAAGGAGAGAGAAGACGAGTCAACGGTTCTCTCGAAAGAAGGATATATCTCAAAAAAAGGGTATAAAAGACAGAGCCCGTAAACACTGTATACGGAAAGCCCGTAAAACAAAGGACGGCAGGCGGGCAGGGGAAGGCGATGGCGAGGAACAGAAACAGGTCAAGTATTTGAGTTGTGAGGCAAATATCACAATCACTGAGCTGACAGCCCCTCCCAAGCTGCGGCAAAGAATGACAATGGGAAGAGAGAAGCGGCGGCAGAGACGGAGACGAGCGTAGAAATCTCAGGCGACAGAGGCAGGCGGACGGGCGGACGAGGACGAGGGCATCGTAAAGGGAAAGAAGAAGAGGCAGATGCGAGGTGAGTGAACAATGGCTTTTGGGGCCAAAGAATGCTTTGTATGGGGAAGGCGAGGGAGGCGGGCGGGCGGCGAAAGCGCACTAGCAGATGCACTAACAGGCGTGCACTAACAGGCCACTAACACTACGACGTGCACTATGTAGAAAGGCAACTAACTAGCTGCTGTAGTGCTCGGTCAAGCCAACTGCGCGCGCGGCAATTGGGCCGTGGCCAGGCCCAGGGCCGCTGGAAATATAGGGGCCCGACAGCAACCGACACTGCTACAGTGGTAGAGATGGAGCCCGTTAGTGCGACAGGGGATATGCGGCGAGATAACAGGCTACCTGCAGTGCATAAGCAGAGGTACGTATTCCGCGCTATCCAGCCTTGCTTGCTCTGCGCTGTAGATCCGCGTTTACCCTACAATTGTACCTTGACTCGCCGACAACGCCAGAGTCAAAAGGTGTCCTGCCATGCCAGCCCTTTGACAAAGCGTCCTGCCAGCCCTTTTAACAAACTTTGTCCTATGCAGCCCTTCGTCGTCTCCCTCTCCCCGTTCCGGTCATGTGCTACTAAGCGGATCAGCCAAAAAGCGGTCACGAAGCCGCAAAGGAGCTGAGATGGGCGCAAGCGTCAGACTCCGTTTTACTCTGCATGTGATGACGAATAAAAGGGAGGCCGCACAAAGAAACCAGTCGTGATCGATCCCTTGGATGCCGGAGCAAGAACCTACCAGTCGTTGCTGCAAAACCTGGCATAAGCCAGGCCCGCTTGCAGATGCCCGGACGGGCAGCGCGCAAAAGACGAGCAGGAAAAAGTCCTTATCTTTCGGCCGTCTGTCATTGGGCCGTCGCCGGGTCTGCACAACGAGTGTACACTAAGCATCTGCACTAACTGTACTCTGTATGCAACAGCGGCATGCGGCCGTTGGAGAGAGACGCTTTGTCGGCGGGGCAGGCTTGCCCGAGGCTCCACTTTGTTCCATGTGCACGTGCGAGGGGCCGGTGGGTACGGAGTACGTTGTACGGCCTGGGAGCAGCCCTGGTCGCGCTCCCGCCTAGTACACTATTGTCGCAGAGTGTGTTTCGTTGTCCTCTTTGCCAACGGACCCTCTGCCGTCCGACGGCACTCCATCACACCGATGACAGCCGGAGATGCGTGTCTTTGTCCGTCTCCTGCAACACTGTCTGGCATAATAATGGGTCTAGCGCGTGGCTCTTTGTCTGCGCCACTCGCTGTCATTGGCCGGAGACGGCAGTCTTATCGCTGGCCTGTGATTGGCTCTCTGGCGGCTTGCCCCGACCCGCTTTTCTGAGTGGCCACTAACGAGTTTGCCGCTGCGGCCAAGTCCGGCCGAGTTGGCTCTCAACACATTGATAGCTACAGTGTCGGACCGGCCGCCGGGCATGAGTAATACGTGGTCTTCTTGGCTCTGGTTACCCTGGCTTTATTACTAACTATGAGGTTTCTGTGTCTGACAAGGGAAGGAGGATTCCTGTGTCTGACAAGGGAAGGAGGATTCCTGTGTCTAACAAGGGAAAGAGAAAAGAATAAAATCAGTAACAAAAACGCAGTAGGAATCCAGGAACCCGGAAAACCAACAAAGCCCCACTGCATTTGGTGCATTTTTTGCAGAAAAAGAAAAGAAAAACTCCCCAAAGCGGCAGTCCATTAGCTAATGGTTTGCTGTGGCGGGTCGACGGACTGTGCCACTACAGAAACCGCCGTCTTGGCCTCATGTAGCTAGCCCGGCCGTCTAGGCTAGTGTCCAATAGCCGTCGGAACCGTTCAGATCACCGGCGACAGTTGCTGCTTGCGGCCAAAGCCGCAGTTTTGTTTGCCGCAGCGACGCACGCGACCACCGTATCTCTTGGCTGCACAGGGATGTTACAATGGAAACGGCCAGACGACACGAACAAGACGATACGAACAAGACGATACGAGGAGCTTCGACACGAAGAGACCAACGAAAGAAGGAAAATGTAAGAGGCCAAAAGTAACGGTTCGGCCCTGATGTCTTTTATCGTGAACCAGTTTATCCTCTCAGCCCAGCGCTTTACCCGTGAACCCAGCCTCTGTCCTCAGCCCAGCGCTCGGACTCAGATCTGCCGCTGCAAGCGAAACCGCTGCCAGCCGCCGTAGAATGACGTCGTCTGTGAACCATTACCGAGGCTGAGCCTGGTCCTGCTTCCCACTACGAGCCGCGTTGCAGTGTACCCCGTACACTACTGTCCTCTTCCCTGTTCCAGCGCCGTCACCTCTTCCCAGCGCCCGCTTTTGCCGCCATCCTTGAAGACGACGCGCAAGCCGTCGATGCGCATGCCCTTGTCCACCGCCTTGCACATGTCAAACACGGTCAGAGCCGCCACACTGGCCGCCGTCAGCGCCTCCATCTCCACGCCCGTCTTGCCCTCGCAGCGAACGGTGGTCCGGACGTCGACGTGCCCGACCGCATCGTCACCCGGCTCGACCACGGCCAGTTCCACGCTCACGTGCGACAGCGCCAGCGGGTGGCAAAGCGGGATCAGGTCGGCCGTGCGCTTGGCCGCCATAATGCCGGCCACACGCGCCACGCCCAGCACGTCGCCCTTGGCCATGTCGTTGGCGCGCACCAGCGCCGCCGCCACCGGGCTGGAGAAACGCACCGTGCACGCCGCGGCCGCCGTGCGTGCCGTCACCGCCTTGTCGGCCACCGACACCATGTGCGCCGTGCCGGACGCCGACACGTGCGTCAGTCGGGGCGCCGCTTTCGTAGCGTACGGCCGCGCCGTGGCCGGGGCAAGGATGCGTCGCCGTAGTAGGAGCGTTTGTAGTCGCGGCCGGGCCGCCCAGTCCCGCACAAAGCCAGTAGGGTCTGCCTGTCAGGCGTGGAGGAAAGGACGCAGCGGAAGCGGACTACCCACCTTGTCTACCCACCTATCAGTATCATGGGCCGGTTCTTCATGTGCTCGAGCTCGCCCAGGCCGGCATGCTGGGCCTTTTTGCGCTTGACGGCCCTGCCAATGACGTTGAGCAGCTCGGCCGTGTTGGGCAGGGCGGCGCTGAGGGGCTGGCCGGCGACGGCCCTGGCCCGGTCGGTCAGGGCGGCCAAGGCGGCGGCGTCAATGGGCTCGCCGCCGTTGGCCTGGCGCAGCAGGTCGCGCAAAGAGACCTCGGCATGGCCAAAGAGGCAGACTTTGAGGCTGCCGTCGCTAGTGATGCGCAAACGGTTGCAGCCGCCGCAAAAGTTTTCCGTCATGCTGGTGATGAAGCCGACGCGGCCGGCAAAGCCGGGGACAGCATATGTCTTGCTGGTTTCGTGGGCGTCGACGGCGGCGTCGCCCGAGGCCGAGTGCCGCTGCAGGCCGGGGTAGACGGCGCGTAGACGCGACAGCATCTCGCGGTAGCCGACCATGCGCTCGGTGCTCCAGCGGTTGCCGTCAAAGGGCATGTACTCGATGAAGCGCACCTCGAGGTCGTGGTCACGCGTCAAGGCCACAAACGCGGCCATTTCGCCGTCGTTGAGTCCGCGCATCACGACGCAGTTGATCTTGATGCGCAGACCGGCGCCGGCCGCGTTCAGCGCCAGCATGCGGTCGAGGCTACGCTGCACCGCCGCCAGCCCGTCGCGCCGCGTCATGTGCCGAAAACGCGCCGCGTCCAGCGTGTCGAGGCTCAGGTTGACGCCCGTCAGCCCTGCCGACACCATGGCCTCGAGCTTGCGGTGCAGCGCCAGCCCGTTGGTGGTCAGGCAGAGCTCGCGCAGGCCGCGCGCCCGCAAGCCTCCGAGCTGCTGCATCAGCGGCACAATGTCGCGCCGCACCGTCGGCTCGCCGCCCGTCAGCCGGATCTTGCGCACGCCCTGGCCCACAAAGACGTCGGCCAGCAGCAGCACCTCGGGCGTCGTCAGCAGGTTGCGCGCCGGCGACAGCTCCACGCCCTCGGCCGGCATGCAGTAGAGACACCGCAGGTTGCAGCGCTCTGTCAGCGAGATGCGCAGGTAGTCGTGCTGCCGCTGGAATCCGTCTGTCAGAAAGTCGGAAAACGGCCGGGCTGTTCGCAGCGCTTCCTTCCGTAAAGGCACGCCGGCGTCCGCCGCTGCCGGATCCGGCTCGGGCGCGGCCACCGTTGCCGACGCACTCTGTGTCACAGTCCGCACCTGCTTCCAGCCACTGCCGCCGTCTCTCCACCGCCGCTGCAGAGGTGCCGCCCTCTCCGAGCCTCGAGCCCAACGGCCGGCCCCGAAATTCAAGGCCACCGTTGGCCGCCGCATCATCTGCCGGCCAGCAGCCACTCTCACTGGCATCACTGCCATGCTGCGAGAGAAATTGAGAACGAAAACGTCAAGGCAGAGCAGAGAAAATATCGCTCAGCTCTTATTCTTGTCGAAATCGCAGTGCCTTTTTCGACTAAAACTCCGTTTATATCCTGAATCTCCCCGCTCGGTGGCCAATTCATTCGTATTACTCAGCAGACACCAAAAAGCGCGATATCTGCCTAGTGTAGTGTGTAACAATGATCGTCGCTCTGCTATGGCCGTGTGCGCTAATCCCAATGTGGCAATTGGTAAACAAGGAAAGAGCTTTCGACCCCGCAACTGCCTGACATGCAGTCTGTGAGAATCGGAAGAGGAAAAGGCAAAGACGAAAAGCTTCATTTCCCTTTTGCACTCTGACAACGGCGACGCACAGCGAGCAAAGACGTTTGCAGCGCAACGTTTGCCCGCCCCGGCCCTGACACCACGCCACAAGCTCCGTCGATCTCGCGGTCAAGATGCGATTTTCCGCAAAGTTCAAAGGTAGCCTACTTCTCCGACGAGGCCATTTTTCCTGCTTTACCTGCCTTTTAAATCCCCTGCCCTTGTCCCTCTACCGGTTCTGCATGCCCTGACCACGGCAGCATCGCCCCACTGCCTGCCCAGCCCCGATGGCCGGCTGGTGGCCAGCCTCTTGCCCGGCCGGCTCCAAATCCGGCCGGTAAAGGATCTGCATGACACGGCCATGACCATGCCGCTGCCCTCTGGCATGGCGGCCGCGTCCATTATCGGCTTTGCATGGTCGCCCTCGTCGCGGCGGGTGTTGGTGGCGACGGCCGACCTGATTGTGGTCGTTGCAGCTCAGGCCGAGGACGCCGGCGCCGGAGCCGGAGCCGAACCGGGCAAACCCTTCCGCCAGGCCATTATCAGCCATGCCGCACTGCCAGCCGGCGACAAGCCCGCCCTGATTGACTTTGGCGCCAGCGACGACCAGGTGTGTCTCTGCTCGGCCCTGGGCCTGAAGCTGGTCCTCTACCATTTGCAGACCGGCAAGGCCGCCGAGATGCTGAGCCCGAAACTGCACGGCTCGCCGGCCGTCTGTGCACGCGGCTTTGCTTTTCGCCCGGGCAGCCACCACTTGGCGCTGCTCACACGGCCGGCCGGCAAGGACTGCATCAGCGTGCACGACCCCATCAGCGGCGCCGTGGCCGACTCCTGGACTCCCGACACCGTCGACGCTCAGGGCCTGCGATGGAGCCCCGACGGCCGCTGGCTGCTGGTTTGGGAGTCGCCCGCTCATGGCCACAAGCTGCTGCTCTACACACCCGACGGCCACCTGTTCAAGCGCTGGCCCTCGCCCGTTTCGGCCTCGCTGTTCCTCTCCGATGACAACGCCGACGACGCCGATCTCGCCCCAGGTTTCCGACTGGCGCAGTTTTCGCCCAATTCGCGTCTCTTGGCCGCCGCCGATGCCAGCCGCTGCGTTTGCCTCCTCGGCCTGGCCTCTATTCTGCAGCCTAGCAGGCTGCTGCACCCGGCCACGCTGTGCACGCAGATGCGCCACTCTTACCAGGTTGGCACTATTCCCTTGAATCTTCTGCTCCTTCCATCCAGACTGTTCCCCGTTCTAATTTTCAGGTCTGGCAAGAACAAACGTCTTCTTCTGGACAGAGGCTTGCCCACACCTTTGTCGAGGCTTCGCAGGCCGTGTCTCCCCCGGGCCGGCCAGTGTCGACTAGCTCCGAAGCAGCCGCACTGCTGACCGGTTGTTCCTTTGTGTCATTTGACAGCTCCTCCTCCATGCTGGCCACCCGCCTGGACGAGGCTCCCACCACGGTTTGGCTCTGGGACATTGAGGCCGCGCAGCTGAGCGCCGTCCTCATGTTCCATGGCTACGTGGCCTCCATTGTGTGGCACCCGGCAGCGCCGCGCACCCTGCTTATCACCTGCGAGGGGGATGGCTACCGAGATGTGGCCTTTGTCTGGACCGCGGCATCGGGCCCCCCGCAGGTCGTCGACTTTTCCTCCCACCCCCACGCGGCTACCGAGACGGGGGGCGCCACCCGCGCTGCTGGACGATCCCGCCATCCCATTTGGCTCCATGCAGACGGCCGGCCTCCGACGCTCTTTTACTCGGACGGCAAGGACTTTTGTTTTGCCCGTCTGGACGGGGACGATGACGGCGGCGTCTTTGCTCCTTCGGACGGCGTGCCCTGGCTGCAAGTGGCGCCCAATAGGCCGTCTGCTGAGCCTTGGCTCGGGGACAGCCGCGCCACGCGAGAAGAGTCCCCGCTGGAGCTGGTGCCGGCGCAAGAGGCATTGGACGATGACAGCGAGGTGGAAGACACGTTTCACTACAAGAGAGAAGAGTGATTTACAAGCCGACATAGAAGCTTTTCGCTGTGCCTCGTCGAGGGACGGATAGGCGGAAAGGGGAATGAAAGAAAGCACAGGTGAAGAGGCCCGGCAGTACAAACGGAAACTGGCAGACAGGACCAGCAAACAGCACCAGAACAAACAGCGCGGATGCACACAGACCAGTAAAAAGCAGAGGCACTCCTTTACGCCCAACAAGGCCTGTTACGCAGAGAATGCAACACAAACAGAATGGTCAATTGCTGGGAGGCCCTTTGCAACTCTTATTTCGCAACTCTTACAATGACTCGACTGATGCTCGTCGACGACCAGGGCAGGATGGCAAAGGAGGCTTTATGTCGGTGTCTGCGAATGGCCCCAACACTCGGCTTCTGTCAAAGCTTCATTCATGCCAATGGGTGGCCCCATGGCTCTCTTTGCAGACAGCCACGTCTTACCTTGTCTCAAAATACCCGTGATCACGGCCAATTTGCTAGTTCAAGGGCATCCAGCTAGCTTTTATGGCCATCTCTGTGCCATCAAGGCTTATGGCGGACCACATGTCCCGGATGCAACTGCACTTACAGAGGGTAGAGGCCAAGAGAGGAAGGGGAGGAGAAAGAGGGAGAAGATGCCGAAACCGATTGGCTTTATCGAGTGGAAGATGGACAAACGCGTTTAGTGGTGCTTTCTGGATAAACACGTGTTTGCAACCCATTTGGATAGACAAATGCTGCTTTATTGAATCTTTGGTGTTGAGTCAAGGCGAGCATCAAATGGGATCCAGTTGACGGATTTCGTTGCCGTTTGCATATTGTATCCAAAGTACCATTTTGCCATCCTAATGGTGGAAACAATTGCCATGTTAATTTGCAAACGATCTGGCCGTTTACACCGCCAAATCTCTCCACGGCTGCATAACATGGGCTGCCTATAAGCATGGGATGTCTAATATAGGTACCGAGACCTCACAGTGGACTTGTATTGGCTGATAATACATTGGACTGCAAAGTAAACAGTCCCGGACGGGTTCGAGATTCAGACGAAGTGAGGGCGAGAAGAGTCTTTCTTGCTGCCGTTCTCTGTCGATTGCAAAATCTAGAATTCATCCATTCGAGTTTAGAGAAACAAATACTACATTGAGAGAAGAGAAAACAAATAATACAGTGAACTTGTTCTTTTGCAGATGCTTTCTTCATTCTTGCAATATTGCTGCGTCCGTTATTCACTCAAGTGAGATTATACTCTTCGGTTTCTTCTCCTGCGGCTGCATCTGCCCTGTTTACTAAATTGTAATCCTCCGTCGCCATGCAGTTGACCCCTAAAAAAGCCTCTGCAAAAAAACAAGGCCCCCGGAATGTCTTTCCATACTCTATTATATCCCTTTGACAAATGTGAGATTCCCGTGCATCAACTCTTGCATCCCCTCCTTTTAACTCGACCAGCTCGGCCCTGCTGCCACCTACCAAGGCCTCTGTGACCTGCTGCGTCCACTTGGATCCGTCGACAAGTGCTTTGTCCATCCCAATGGCCATCAAGGCTGGGGCCGTGTTCGCGGCCTCGGAAATTTTCACAAACGTTTGGTGAGCACATGATGGTTTCCTCTCTCCCTATTCTCCTTGCTTCTCCCGTCTTCTATATTCGTGCCTTTTGATTTATTTTTCATCTTTCTCCCTTGTTTGATTTTATTTCCCTTTACTTGGACATATTATATAATTATTCAAAGTTGTGCCTCTACTTCCAGCCCTAGAGAATTCAACTCTAGAATTCAACCTAGAGTTCAACCCAGAGTTCAACCTAGAGTTCAAGCTAGAGTTCAACCTTTGGAATTCAAACATAGCGTTCAAACTATATAGACAAACTCTATATAGATTCAAACTCTATCGACTCTCTCCTCTCCCTTTCCCCGACGTCTATAAAGCTGACCCCCAGCCTTGCTGGACGGCTGTGAATTTGGAAACCCTTTCATCCATGCCTCCAACGACAATTTCAAACATTCTGTTTTCGTCTGGGATTGCAACCCAGATCCCGACTGCGATACCACGGCTCTTTGCATCGATTCAACCAACCTCTTGTTCCCTACGCCTCCCGTTTCGACGACTGCCAACATGTTTCCTCCTACAAGGCCCCCGAACCACTGGTAAGCACCCAACCGTTCCCTGCGTACATTTACTATACTGACACCGAGCAGGGGAAAGCCCAAAGGCTGGAACAAGGGCCCGCGCAACCCGTCTGCATTTCACACCAGCCATGTAGCAGTACGTATGGGGGGAGAAGACGCAAACAGTCGAGCGCATCCGAGTGTTTTGTGGGCTAACCGCACGCAGTCCTTTCACGAACTCTGTGTCGGGAATCTCTGTCCCCACGCTTCCAAGGAAGAAATGGACTGCTACCTGTACGGCGTGTCCGGCGGGCGCCACAAGCTCGTCGAGGATATCCTCTACATGCGCCCCTTTGACGGCGTCTGCCCCCAAATGGCCGCTTTGCGCTTCTATCGCTTCGCCGCGGCCCAGGAAGCCCTCCATTGGATCCGCCGGAGCAATCTACGCGGCGTCAAGCCCAATGTGGCCTTTTCCCGTGATCTCAATATAAAGTGTTTGCCGTGGCATGAACCGATGAATGATTCGCCGCCTGATTTTCCGCCGGTTCAGAATGGGTCGCCGCCGGGTCTTCCGCCTGTACAGATGAATGGTCCATTTCCTGTCCGGATGCCTGGTCCGCCGCCTGGATTTCCACCGGTTCAGAATAGGTCGCCGCCTGGTTTTCCGCCAGTTCAGAATGGCTCGCCGCCTGGTCTGCCGCCGGCACAGATGCATGGGCCATCTCCTGATCAGATGCATGGTCCGCCGCCTGCTCTGCCGGCGCCTGAATCGATGCCGTATCCGGTGTCCGGTCCGATGCCTGGCCCGATGCCGTACGACGCGGCGGGTGGTTGGAGCAACACCTGGAGTGGCAGCGATCGCCAGTACTCCCCTTTCCAGGACAACAATGGCCTTGTTGCCACGGACACATTTGTGCACAGCCCAGACAACCTGAAAAATGTGGTTCCTTGGGGCGATCCGCCGGTGGACGGCTACGACAACGGCAATGGTCAAGGCCAGTACGCCGACATGGGTCCCGATCTATACGACAACCACAACGGATACCACTACGCCGACAACGACATCCAGTACAACCACAACGGACACTACAACAACGGCGTCCAGTACGACAACAACGGCATCCAGTACAACCAGAATGGCAATCAATACGGCAATCAGTACGGAAACAATAACGGACACTACGACAACCACAACGGACATCACTACGACAGCGGCATCCAGTACAACAATAACGGAAACTACGACAACGGCATCCAGTACAGCAACAACGAACACTACAACAACGGCATCCAGTACAACGACCACGGAAACCACCTCGGAAACAACGGCATCCGACAGATCAACCACTACGCACACCAATGCGGAAACCGATGCGACATCCATTACGGTAACCAGAACAGAAACAACAACGGGAACCCCTACGGCAACAATAACGGCAACCACTGCTACAACAATGTCGATCACTGCAACAATGTCAACGACTACTGCAACAACAGCAACGGCAACGGCAACGGCAACGGCATGAACCTGCCAGTCCCATTTATGAGCCTTGAAAGCAGAATTGGCTGCGGCAAGAGTGACAGCCATGATCTCAGCACCAGCAATCTCACTGCCCCTAAGAAAGTTGTGGAAGAACGCCGTTCTCCGCTAGTGGTAGACGGCAGCTCCTTGTGGGGTCGCCGCATGCAAGCAGAAAAGCTGAAGAAGCAACAAGAGGAGAAGGAGAGACAGATGAAGGAGGCGGAGGAGAAGGAAGCGGAGAAGGAAGAAGAGAAGGAGGAGAAGGATGAGAAGGAGGAGAAGGAGGAGAAGGAGGAGAAGGAGGAGAAGGAGGAGAAGGAGGAGAAGGAGGAGAAGGAGGAGAAGGAGGAGAAGGAGGAGAAGGAGGAGAAGGAGGAGAAGGAGGAG